>CAUYRH010051363.1:0-35554 GCA_963574655.1 Perodicticus potto
AAAAAAAAAAAAAAAAAAACCAAAACAAACAAATGGGGTCTTGCTACATGGCCCACGCTTTGGAGTTTTTTTTTTTTTTTTTTTTTTTTTTGAGACAGAGCCTCAAGCTGTCACCCTGGACAGAGTGTTGTGGCATCACAGCTCAAAGCAACCTCCAACTCCTGGGCTCAAGCGAGTCTCCTGCCTCCACCTCCCAAGTAG
The DNA here is from genome assembly GCA_963574655.1 of Perodicticus potto. Taxonomy (NCBI): domain Eukaryota; kingdom Metazoa; phylum Chordata; class Mammalia; order Primates; family Lorisidae; genus Perodicticus; species Perodicticus potto. The sequence goes on from CAUYRH010051363.1 coordinate 202, forward strand.
CTGGGACTACAGGCACCCACCACAACGCCCGACCATTTTTGGTTGCAGCCATCATTGTTGATTGGCGGGTCTAGGCTGGACTCGAACCCGCCAGCTCAGGTGTACGTGGCTGGTGCCTTAGCCCGCTGAGCCACAGGCGCCGAGCCTGGAGTTGTTTTTAAAGGAGCTTCATAGGTGGAATAACCTATGAACCTATGAACCTCCTGCCGCTTCACTCAGGGCTCAGAGGGGCTCCTTGTCTCCCTCTCAGTGATGGGACTGCTGGGCCCACTGTTTTTCCCTCCCCAGAAAAAAACTCCATCAATCTTGCACATGATTTTGGCAGCCATAGATGGGCACTACTTGGCTGTGATACCATGATACCATGAGTAGATGCAAAGTGATTTCCTGACAGCATTTCTTTTGAGATAAGAGTCTCATTTTGTCACCCTCGGTAGAAAGATTTGGCATCACAGTTTACAGCAACCTCTAACTCTGGCTCAAGTGTTCCTCTTGCCTCAGCCTCCCAAGTAGCTGGGACTACAGATGCCCACTGCCATAATGCCCAGCTATTTTTAGAGATGAGTTCTCACTGGCTCAGGCTGGTCTCCAACCCGTGAGCTCAGGTGATCTACTCACCTTGGCCTCCCAGAGTGTTAAGATTACAGGTGTCAGGCACTGCACCTGGCCTCCTGACAGCAGTTTTGAAATAAGGGAAACTGGGAAGAGTTGCTATTTGCCTGGTGTTTTCCAATTTCAACCAGCTTGCTTTCAAATCCCAGGTTCTATGACTCTCTAGCCCAGTGTTTTTCAGACTTTTCTATCTCACAGCACACTTGAACCCATAGTTAAACTTCTGGCCAGGTAAGGTGGCTCACTCCATCTGGCTACCCTGGGCATCTTCCTTAGGAGCCCTATAATCTACCCGCTGGGCCTGTAATCCTAGCACTCTGGGAGGCTGAGGCAGGAGGATTGCTTTAGCTCAGGAGTTCAAGACCAGCCTGAGCAAGAGTGAGACCCCATCTCTACTAAAAACGAAAACAAAAGAAAGAAAGAAAAAGAAAACAAAAAGAAACGAAAATCATTGCTCTACCCCAATATCTTCCACAAGGTACTTGGCCTCTCTGTGCTTTGGTTTCCCCTGTGTACAACAGGGTGTACGTATGCCTACCTGACAGAATTGCGAAGTCAGTAGATAAGGGTCTGACACAGCTGTTTGCCAAAATAATTTAGGATTCTAGGGTCCTCAGACTCAGGAAGAGCCTGGCCCAGCTGGACTCTGTCCCCTCCTCCAGGCTGACTTCTTGGATGCCTTCCTTACAGCATGGAGTTGGGCAGGGAAGGGAGAAAGTGGGGACCCTTTTCTGTTCTGGCTATTATAGTCCCCCAAGGAAGACTCCCAGAGTACCCAGATGAAGGAAGGGACCTTGACTGTGCCTCTTTCCCCTCCCTACTCCTGTGGCCAGGCCTGAGATGCCAGATGCAGCTGTAGGAACTGAGGGCCAACCAGATGGACTTCCTGGTTCGGTGCCTGTAGGTCATTGGCTAGGGCGCCAGCCACATACACCAGGGCTGCGGGTTGGAACCCAGCCCAACCCTGCTAAACAACAACAACTGCACCCAATGGGTTGGTGCCTGTGGCTCAAGCAGCTAAGGCGCCAGCCACATACACCTGAGCTGACGGTTCAAGTCCAGCCCCGGCCCGCGAAACAATGACGGCTGCAACCAAGAAATGACCGGGCGTTGCGGCAGGCGCCTGTAGTCCCAGCTACTTGGGAGGCGGAGGCAGGAGACTCGCTTGAGCCCAGGAATTGGAGGTTGCTGTAAGCTGTGAAGCCACAGCACTCTAAAAAAAAAAAAAACAAAAAAACCCAAAACTGCACCCCAAAAATAGCTGGGCATTGTGGTGGGCACCTGTAGTCCCAGCTACTTGGGAGGCTGAGGCAAGAGAATCTTGCCTTAAAGAGAACCTAAGCCCAAGAGTTTGAGGTTGCTGTGAGCTGTGACGTTTCGGCACTCTACAGAGGGCAACATGGTGAATCTGTCTCATAAAAAATAAGATGGACTTCCTGGCAGGCACCAGTGTGGGAGGAAGGGCCCTGGGTCACCTCCCATTGCAGCCCAGCCACACCCAAGCTGGAAAGGCAGGTAGATCCTGGGCGGAGCTTCCAGTCACGGATGCTAGAAAGCTCAGGAGGTTTCACTGGGCCTGAGTGAAGAGACCTGGAGGAAGCGGGAGCACTGAGCTGCCTGCAGAGTGACCCTGTCACCAAGTCCCCAATTTCTTCAGCCAGAACCAGGTGAGAGAGGGCAAGCGGGAGCGTGTTCCTACCCGGCAGGCAGCACACACACGTGGGGACACACGTGCATGTATATCCACCTGCACACTTGCCCCCCAGACAGCAAGGATTTGAGAAGCGGAGACCCAGCTGTGCCCTTGCTCTGGTCCCCTCCCCCCACCTCAAGACCTTCAGGAGAGGAGCATTCACCCCTGGGCAGCAAAGCCTCTGCCCTCTCAAGCTCCCATCCCGGCTCCCCTCCCTGCTGCTTAAGTCCCATCTCGGGCCACCAGTTCACCCCCCCTCCTCCAGTCAGTCATCAGGAACAACCTGGTAATAAAGATAATAAATGCTGACAGAAAGGCTAGAGCACAGCTGGTGGGAACTGGCTTTTCCTGTTCCCACCCTGGGGTTGCTAACTACAGGACTGTGGTCCTCACAGAGCCCAGGCCCGCCCCCCCAACCTGTGAGCCTGGCCCTATCCCAGGAAGCGCTTGGTCCCCCACCCACTTTGGGCCTGAAAGTAAAGTGGAGATGGCTCCACATTTTTGTCTTAAACTCCCATCTCTTCCCCAATGTTGGAATAGTCATGATGATGCCAAGCAGAGGAGCCACAGGTAGAGCTGGAGGGAGGGGAGAGCAGGGCACAGAGCTCACCTTGGAGGAGCAGGTAGGAAGGGCTTCCTGAGCCAGGTGACAAGAGGGGGCTGGGCCAGAGGCTGGGATTCCATCTTGCGAGTGGGGAGCCCTGGTAGGGCTCAGGCCAGCACTGGGAGGGGGAAGGGGGGGACGACAGATTGAAGCCTGGGGAGGGGGCAGGAGCTTGGGCCCAGGCAGGAATGGATGAGCCCTGGCCTGGAATAGAAAGAAGTGAATGATGGCTGGGTGCCCACAGCTCAGGGGTTAGGGCGCTGGCCACATATACCCGGCCCAGGCCTGCTAAAAACAAACAAACAAACAAACAAACAAACATAGCCGGGCATTATGGTAGGTGCCTGTAGTCCCAGCTAACTAGGGAAGCTGAGGCTAGAGAATCGCTTGAGCCCAAGAGTTTGAGGTTGCTGTGAGCTGTGACTCACTGCACTCTACCAAGGGCAACAAAGTGAGACTTGGTCTCAAAGAAAAGAAAGAAAGAAGTGGATGAGACACAGAGAATTCAAAAGACGTCATCTGCAGATACCGGGGACCCCATTCCCCTGAGAGAATTGGAGGCCGGTTTCCTCCTTTACAGTGAGACCCCTTTTAGTTCTGGTTACCTACTGCCATCTCCCCGGGAAGACCCCCAGGAGAGGGGATGGAGGAAGGGACCCTGACGGTACTACCCAGCCTGGGGTAGGTACATGAAGTGACACAGCTGTCGGAACTGAGAGCTAATAATGAGTTGGACTTTTTAACCTCAAAGGACTAGGGAAGACCCAGGCTCCTCCCCATTACCAGAAACAGCACAACCCCAAGAGCTGTGGCCAGTTGCATTTGCATTTTCCCTTACCATCCCAGCCTAGCCATCTCAGCCTCTGCTGTAGCCGGAATCTGTTTGTCCAGTTCTTGAGCTCCAGGTTTGAAGAATGAAAACATGGACCACACCAGTAAGCGACAGTGTAAGCTACAGAGTTTTTTGAAAGATAAAAGAGATAGATAAGCAAAAGAGGGGGAATAGGATCTCTGGCAGTGGAGGGGGGAACTCAAGTGGGAAGCTGCTGTGGGCCTTCTGTCTGGGGATTATATACTGTTTTTCCTATCCTGCGGGCAGGAGATTTTTGGGATGTATGCCTGGAACAAGTCACAATTGGCCAGAAGCCTGCAGGCAGAAATAATCCTAAAATTAGCAAAGGAGTTCAGGCCTTCCAGTGTTAGCCCCAGGTGAGGCAGTAGGGTAGGGAGGAACTGCACAAATGAGATACTGATCAGGCTGCTTTTTCCTTGACCTTCCTTGAGCCCAGAGAATGTGGCCCGGAAAGGGCCTGTTTGTACCCAGAGAAGGGAGTCTGTGATGAGACTGATTTTTGAGCTCACCCAGGCCTATAAACTGGGGGTCCCCTGTTCAGCTCTGAATGGGGTAACCTTGTATCACTTGCCATCCCAGTCTCTGCCATGTCAGTTCCACCACATCCTGGGGCTTCTCCACGCTCAGCACCTCTCTTAGCTCTGCAGCCCTGGGCCAGCTTCTTGAGCCTCAGTTTCCCTTATAGTAAAGTGGGCATGAGATCACCTACTCACAGAGTTGTTAAAACTGGATAATTTAATGCCCCCAGACAGGGCTCACCTAAGTGTGAGTTTGAGGACTAAACCTTGCTCTATATAACAGAGCATTGCCTGGGAGCTCACATGGTCCTGGAGGGATTATCTCCCGGTTTTGGACAGATAGGGACATTGAAGCACAGAGGTAAAGGCCCTGGATCAAGGCCACTCAGCTAACCATTGGCACATGACCACGCCCTTCAGGGCTTCTGTCTAAACCTAAGTACAGTATTTGCAATCTCCTAGGCCAGCTCCCACTCTCAGACTTTGTATCTTGATCTCTGCCAGGTTCCCCACCTCTTCCTTCTCTCTTTGCAGGCTCAGCCAAGGTCAGAGAGGAGCTTCCTGATCCAAGCCACTCAGCAGCCACCCAACTGCCTTCCTGGGTGAGGCAGGAGGGAAAAACCAAGGAGGCGGAGATATTGACACTAGGCCTTTCTTTTTACCCAAATCAAAGTAAGATTATTGTCTTTCTATTTGCTATAAACAAATTTGGAGGGGACAAGATATTCTCCTTTCAGGGGTCCAGAGATCAAAAGGGGTTTTGTTTTGGATTTTTTTTTTTTTTTTAAATAGAGACAGAGTCTTACTTTATCGCCCTCGGTAGAGTGCTGTGGTGTCACAGCTCACAGCAACCTCCAACTCCCGGGCTTAGGCGATTCTCCTGCCTCAGCCTCCTGAGTAGCTGGGACTACAGGTGCTTGGCTATTTTTTGTTGCAGTTGGCCAAGGGTAAGGTTTGAACCCGCCACCATTGGTACCATTGGTATATGGCGCCAGCACCCTACCTAGCCTCAGGCGCCACCTGTTTTTTTTGAGTTTTTTTTTTGTTTTTTTTTTTGAGACAGAGCCTCAAGCTGTCACCCTGGATAGAGCGCTGTGGCATCCCAGCTCACAGCAACCCCCAATTCCTGGGCGAGGCTCCTGCCTCCACCTCCCAAGTATCTGGGACTACAGGCGCCCGCCACAACGCCCGGCCATTTTTTGGTTGCAACTGTCATTGTTATTTGACGGTCCCGGGGGCTGGATTCGAACCCGCCAGCTCAGGTGTACGTGGCTGGCGCCTTAGCCCGTTGAGCCACAGGCGCCGAGCCTTTTTTTGAGTTTTTGAAACAGATTCTCACTCTGTGCCCTGAGTAAGTGCCATGGTCAGTTTAGCTCAGAGCAACCTCAAACTCTTGGGTTCAAGCCATCCTCTTGCCTCAGCCTCCTGAGTAGCCGGGACTACAGGTACCTGCCACCATGCCCTGCTAGTTTTTCTGTTTTTAGTAGAGACAGGGTCTTGCTTTTGCTCAGACTGTCTTGAACTCCTGAGGTCAAGCAACCCACCTGCCTCAGCCTCCCAGAGTGCTGGGATCACAAGCATGAGCCACTTTGCCTGGCCCTGAAAAATTTATATATCTTTTCCTCGTCCATCATAAGGTTTATGGTTCAGGTGCCTATAATGAAAGACAGATTAACAAGATAAAAGCATAATAAATTTACCTAATAAAAGTTTTATATGACATGGGAGCCTTTTTTTTTTTTTTTTTTTTTTTGAGACAGAGTCTCACTATGTCGCCCTTGGTAGAGTGCCGTGGTGTCACAGCTCATAGCAACCTCAAACTCTTGAGCTTAAGCGACTCTCTTGGCCCAGCCTCCCAAGTAGCTGGAACTACAGGCCCCTGCCACGATGCCCAGCTATTTTTTTGTTGCAGTCGTTTAGCTGGCCTGGGCTGGGTTCTAACTCGCCACTCTCAGTGCATGTGGCTGGCACAGTAACTGCTGTGCTACGGGCGCCAAGCTTAGGAGCCTTTATTATTTATTTATTTATTTATTTATTTATTTATTTATTTATTTATTTATTTATGTTTCTGAAACAGAGTCTCACTCTGTCACCCTGTGCTGTGGCATCATAGCTCACAGCAACCTCAGACTCTTGGACTCAAGCAATTCTCTTGCCTCAGCCTCCCAAGCAGCTGAGACTATAGGTACCTGCCACAACGCCTGGCTATTTTTACTTTTTTATTTATTTATTTTATTTTTTTTTGAGACAGAGCCTTAAGCTGTCACCCTGGATAGAGTGCTGTGGCATCACAGCTCACAGCAACCTCCAATTCCCAGGCTCAAGCGAGTCTCCTGCCTCCGCCTCCCAAGTAGCTGGGACTACAGGCGCCCGCCATAACGCCGGGCCATTTTTTGGTTGCAGCCGTCATTGTTGTTTGGCGGGTCCGGGCTGGATTCGAACCCGCCAACTCAGGTGTACGTGGCTGGCGCCTTAGCCCATTGAGCCACAGGCGCCGAGCCTTTAATTCACTTTTCAAAGACTGCTGCTTAAATTACTTTTTTCGGTATGTAAAACTATGAAGGCCATTATAGACTCCTAATATTCTTACAAAATTTGTCCTCGAAAGGTTATTTCAATGATGATTTTTACTATGGTGTGGAATGAGAAAACAGTACCTATCACACTATTTAGGGAGCCAAGGAACTTGGAGCCCTTCCACCCTCACTGCTGTGCCCGCAGAGGAAACTGTGTGTTGAGGTGAAACACCCTTACGGAAGAATGAATTTTCATATACATCTTAGAAGGAAGAAAAGATGAAGTTAGCCTAAATATATTTTTTCAAAGAGCTTTGAAGGGATATTGTTGAGATTTCTTTTTCCTTTCTTTTTTTGGGAGACAGAGTCTCACTCAGTCACTCTGGGTACAGTGCTGTGGCGTCACAGCTCACAATGACCTTAAACTCATGGGCTCAAGGAATTCTCTTGCCTCAGCCTTCTGTGTAGTTGGGACTACAGGCACAGGCCACAATGGCCCGGCTATTTTTTTTTTTTTTTTTTTGTAGAGACAGAGTCTCACTTTGTAACCCTCAGTAGAGTGCTGTGGCGTCACACAGCTCATAGCAACCTCCAACTCCTGGGCTTAGGCGATTCTCTTGCCTCAGCCTCCCCAGTAGCTGGGACTATAGGCGCCCACCACAACGCCCGGCTGTTATTTTGTTGCAGTTCGGCAGGGGCTGGGTTTGAACCCACCACCCTCGGTATATGGGGCCGGTGCCTTACTGACTGAGCCACAGGCGCCACCCTGGCCCGGCTATTTTTAAAGACAGAGTCTCACTCTTGCTCAGGCTGGTCTCAAATTCCTGAGCTCAAGTGATCCTCTTAGGCCTCCCAGAGTGCTAGGATTACAGGCATGAGCCTGTCAAGATTTCTTTCTTTTATTTCTTTTTTTAATCACAAGATTTCTTTTTAATCAACAAAAACTATTGTTGGTGAAAATACTTTTATGGAGAAAAGAGGCTGAATAGGCTGCTACCAATAACTAGGGCACTTAGCATCTCTTTATAGTTCCTTTTCATATAAATGAAGTTCAAAGTACTCGAGAGGTGCAGGTAGAGATGGAAAAATTTACATCACCAGGGTTAGATATAGAGAAACTAAAGAGTAGCACCTTCCCGTAGAGACCAATAATAACATCTAACATTTGTAAAGCACTTTATCAACAGCCTGGGTTTAAGCAAACCATCTCATTCCAGGTGGATTCAGTCCCCATTGCTCAGGCAGAGCTTCCACACTGGCAGCCTCAGTGGAGAAGCAACCTCTGAAGAACACGGGGCACAGAAGCAGTGGCCAAATGAAGGGTGCATCTACTCACTAACCACCTGGGCACACGCTTCCCAGATGAGTTCTGCTCTGCATGCTGATTAATATAAATGAGTGGCTTTGATAAAGCCATCGCTAAAGCCTCAGAAAGAACGGCTCTCCCCACTTCTTCCTAGCCATTTCCTAGACAAAGACCAGGTTTAAAGAAGACAATGATGAAAGGCCTGCTGAAATAAACACACCACTAACAGGAGTTCTGGAGGAAGCTTCTAACTCAGCTTTTTGAAAGGAGCTTTTTCAACGTTGCCAAATGTGTGAGGCCTTGCTTATTTGTGGGAGGGATGGCAATCTGTTCTACTGAGCTGGAAGTTCTTTCTGGCTAGTGGGTAGAGCAGAGAAATGGCACTACCAATAGGACAGGTGCAGCAAAAACTAAGCAAATTGATAATCTTAATTTTTAATTTAGAACAGCTGATACATTGGTTTATACACTAACAACTGATAACATTTGTCAAAAAGGTTTCAGGAAAATTCACTGAACTAAACAAAAGTATAAAATTGCAACTGATATGACTTGAAAGAAATAGGCTACAAGTTCAGGAACATGACTTGGATATGCAGTGTTGAGATTTAGCTTTATATTGGTTAGTGCATTCATTCCATAAATGTTTGCTGATAGCCTACTATGTGCCTGTCACCGTAGTAAATAAGCCATGAAACAAAGTAATTCTGATATTATTATCCAGCGGTTAGTTGCTTCATTCTCCACCTTCCTCAATGTGTGGATGGATTCCTGAGTATGACGTCTGCTGTATTCAGGATGTTTTCTTCTCAGTATGTTCTTTACTTAGTGGGACTGTCATGTGTGGCTGTGGTTGAACTATGCCCACCATTTCAGTGATCTATTTTTTTCTTTTTTTTTGCAGTTTTTGCCTGGGGCCGGGTTTGAACCCACCACCTCCGGTATATGGGGCCAGTGCCCTACTCCTTGGAGCCACAAGTGCTGCCCGTGATCTATTTTTTTCAATGTGGCTGATGACCACTATTTTGCTTTCACTGCTTCTTCACTTGGGGGTTCTCTCCATGATGTCAACTGAAAGGCAGTTGATAGCTAGAACAATGCCTTATACTAGCGGCTTTCAATCACTTTAAACTGCAGCCTTGAGTAAGAACTACACTTCACGGCACAGTGTATACGAGTATACAACAGCATTCAGATGTGCATGAGTAAACTAAAATGTCATTACACTTCTATTTTCTACTGCCTTCCATTCTTAAAAAGTGTTGATAGTGGTTCACTACATTGATTTCACTACTTACCGATGAGGAGGATGTGATCTGTGGCTTGAAACATTATTCTACATCATGCTGATATGTCAAGTATAACTCACACCTTGGTTAGTCACTGTAATTACACACAAGGTCCCCCTAGTTTTTGACAAGCTGTTTAGACACTGTTATTTCAAAATATATTTTAAGGTGTCAATTTATCACTTTTTACAGAAAACAAAAATTAAATAAACACAGAGGCAAGAGGTAAGATAAAATGGAATTATTCATGGGTACTGTGGAGTATGTACTGTTAGGGTGCAATTCAGTCTTGAAAGTTTGTATTTATATCAGTGATGCGGATGTTTATGCTTAGCTCTTTTTTTTTTCTTTTTTTGAGACTGAATCTCATTATGTCACCCTCGGCAGAGTGCTGTAGTATCACAGCTCACAGTAACCTCCAACTTTTGGGCTTAAGTGATTCTCTTGCCTCAGCCTCCCAAGTAGCTGGAACTACAGGTGCCCACCACAACGCCTGGCCATATGCTTAGTTTTGATCCTACAAGATTTCTGAAAACAAACTGACTTAGACCACATTTGGCCAAAGAGCTAAAAATTTCTGTCATTTCCTAGGACTCACAAGTTTATCTTGCAAATTCCAGAGCACCATGTTTTCTGAGTAACACAGTTCACTTTTCAGCTCAATCAGTTCCTCTTCAAATTAGGCCACACTAAAAGGCAGACATTTGTAATTCAGAGATATCCTAAGATTTACACTCTAAAGGCAGGCACAGGAATAAAAGCATGACTCACCTGCCTTAGAATCCATACATCTCATCTAAATTTGTAATTGTTATTTCTTCCAAATACCTTTGCAGCTTTTCAAAATCCGATTCAATGGAATTCCAAAAACTGACCCTACCGGTATTGTTTTCCAGAAAATTAGGTAATCCTTTTTTCCCCCCTCCTTCAGAAACATCAGGTAGTAGGAATTAGGAACTAAGCTCATCCTACCCTTGAGTCAAACAACAAACATCCCTGGTCTAGAAATTCTCCAATCTATAAAGATATAAAATTGGCCTTTAAACTTGAATCACCAATGCTTACTTAGCACAACACACACATAAAAATGCACTGATATGTGAATTAGTTGTATAAATCTTAACTATTGACTGGGCATGGTGGCTCAGAGGTCTGAGGTGGGAGGATTGCCTGAGCTCAGGACTTGGAGACCAGCCTGAGCAAGAGACCCCCATCTCTAAAAAAAATAGGCAAGCATGGTGGCAGGTGCCTGTAGTCCCAGAGATTTGGGAGGCTAAAGCAAGAGGATCGCCTGAGCCCAAGAGTTTGAGGTTGCTGTGAGCTGTGATGCCACTGCACTCTACCAAGGGCGGCATAGTGAGATTCTGTCTCAAAAACAAAAAACAAACCAAAACCCCAAATCAACTATTTCAAAACAAATATGAACAATTATCACTTTGTTCAATGTTACCAGAAATTTACATTTGCGTATTACCTTACGGTTTTTGAAGCACTTGAACAAATGAAGTCATATAAATTTCTCAACAGAAATCTGTCATGAAGGTGAGCTCATTAATTTAAGGTATTGCTTTAGATTGCTGAAATATGTATGTAAATCTTTAGATCTCTGACATTCATAAAAGATTTTGGATTCTCTATTACATTCCTGACTTTATTAATAATTTTTCTCGATTATTTTGTCTTTTTTATATGTCATGCCATTTTCAGGATCTGGCAAATTTAGACTCTTTCCTACTATGCTTAGAATTGTAAAATATTGGAACTGGCAAGGATCTAGGGCATGGACATGGTATGCTGCCTTTCTATATTTTAGGAAACTTAAAAGTTGCTTTTGCTTATAAATTGCTTCTCTAAAAATGTTTCATGAAGCCCCACTGATGTTTGTATTGAAATATTTAAGATTTAGAAACTAATACTTGCTTAAGATATTATAAACTCCAGGACTGATAATTGAGAAATTGCTGACAAAAAATGTATCATGGTTCTTTGTTGACTTGTTAATTTTATAGTTTTTTTTGTTTCCTTTTTCCACAAGAATTGTTTGCTTTTGAATAATTTTCTACTTTAGTTAAGCATGAGGAGTTTGGAGCCAGATTGCCTAGATTTAGATAACAGCTATACCACTCACTAGCAGCGCAACCTTGGGGAAACTACTTAGCCTTTCCCTGCGCGCCAGGAGACCCTGAATGAGTTAATATAAAGCACTTAAAATAGTGCCCTACCACAGAGTAAGCACTCAAAAATATAAGGTGTTATTTTTAAAATATTTGGTAGTAAATTTAATAAAGATTAAATTCTCGACACTCTAAAGTTTCTAATTTCAATGATAAAAAATGGGGTATTAAGATGTTAGAGGCTGGGCACCTGTAGTTCAGTGGTTAGAGCGCTAGCCCTGTGCACCAGGGGTGGCAGGTTCGAACCCAGCCCAGGCCAGTTTAACAAAAAACAAACAATCAAAAAACTAATCTTTGGGTGGGCGCGGTGGCCTCATGCCTATAAACCTAGCACTCTGTGAAGCCAAGGCAGGTGGATTGCTTGACCTCACGAGTTCAAGACCAGCCTGAGCAAAAGTGAGAACACCATCTTGCCTATAGTCTTAGCTACTCTGGAGGCTGAGAAAAGTGCATTGCTTGAGCCCAGGAGTCTGAGGTTGCTGTGAGCTATGATGCCATAGCACTGTACCCAGTGTGACAAGAGAATCACTTGAGCCCAAGAGTTTGAGGTTTATATGAGCTATGATGCCACGGCACTCTACAAAGGGTGATGAAGTAAGACTCTGTCTCAAAAAAAAAAAAAAAAAACAATTAGATAAATAATCTGAAGAAAAAGATGAATGAATGATCTGACCTTGGAATTCTGAGAGGTAAAATGAAGAGTTAAATATTCAAGGGTTAATTGGGATAAAGAAAGAAATGGCAAAGACACCAAGCTAGGAAGTAGGTTCACAGACTTCTACAATAGTTCTTTCTACCCCTTTTTGTAGTTTTACATGTCATCTTGAGGAATATAAAACAGGTAAGTGCTTTCACATCATGAAATTATAAATGATCCACAAGAGTGTAGCTAAAACTGTTATTAGTAATAAAATAGTTAACATGATATTCTAAACAGGGAAACTATTTTTTTAAGGCTGGACATACGATGTAGTTTTGGTGTTTCTGGGTTCCTTGCTGACTTACTTTGCACTGTGAAAATGGCTGCAGAACAAAGACAATTAAGCCATACAAATGACAACAAACAATTTGATAGATTTTCCAAAATGCTTAAAAAGAAACTTCCTTGGCACAGCCATACTTTCCAACAAACTCACTTTAATGTTTTCACAGTTTACAGTATCAGATATGACCTCAGGGTCAGGCATTTGTCAGTTAATGACCTGTTGGGCTAATGGCCTTCAGCTTTGCCTTGGGCACACAAGTCCTCCCGGTAGGTCATTAGCTGCCAGAAAAGGGCTCTCGCCAGTCATATTGCTAAATAAATAAAAACTGCTCCTGGGCTAAGGCCCACAAGCCAACTTTGACTCAGAGTAAGTTTTTCCTTGAGTGTTTACAACTCTGAGAATTTAACAAAAGGGTAAAAACCAAAATTATTATTACTATTTTTTTTTTCTTGCAGTTTTTGGCCGGGGCTGGGTTTGAACCCGCCATCTCCAGTAGGTACATGGGGCCGGCGCCCTACTCCTTTGAGCCACGGGTGCCGCCCCTAAAACCAAAATTATGTCAACACAACTGAACTATAGGTAGCTACTGATGACAAACAGTCAGAGCCTTTTGGATTTTTGTATGCTTATGGTGTTCAAATTCAAACGCCACACCATGGTTGGCCATGATATTGATCATAGCAATCTTATATTTAGCAACCTTGATTTTTATAAATCCCATTTTCTACTTTCTAGAAGCAAATTCAATTAAGTCAGCAACCCCACCCTCATTTGCACTGACATAAATTGCTATTTCTCCAAAGCCACTGGGAGAAAACAATCCATTTTCAAGGTTGAGTTATTAAGTATTCTTCTTTTGCCTTTCTAATGTTCTTATCCAAGGAACTTCCTGAGTTAGGAGTTTACAAAGTCCTGGGTGGATGAACAGCTGATCCCTCCCTTCGCACTGCGAATCCTGACCTAGCGTATCTTCTCCACCCGTCCTTCCTTCAGTCCAGCAGCTTACACACAGCACCTTTTCCTTTGTGTCTTCTCCCTTTTATTTTTACCTTTATGTCTTCTCCTTGCTCCTTCTCAGAGAAAACATAAACCAAGAGTCTTCACTTGGAGTTGAAAAATATTACAGCAAAGCTTTCTATACACTTGTGTTAAGAAAAAGTAAAATTATATAACTAGAAATGAAATAAAGAGGCATAAAACCAGTGTCTCTACCCTCACCCTCTTATTAAACCAAATTCCCTTTAACTGCCAATATTTAAACATAATTTAACAAATACATCTGATTCTGTTTGTTTTCGTATTTTGTTTAATTGCAGATATTGTACAACACAGAGGTTTTTTCTGTTTTGTCTTTTAAATAGGCATCTTTGAATGCCAGGCATATGGAGAAAACATGTGAGCTTCTCTTGTTCTTCGTCCTTGTTGTCAGGTTTCTGGTTTGACAGACAGAGAAAAATCCATTTTGCCTGATGGCATTTGACCTTCCTATGCTAAAAAGATACTAATTCCATTGTTTTGTGGCATCAAAATGGGCAAAGTTCAAAGTTTCACTTAGATAATAAATTTAAAAGACATAGTATGTGCCTTATTTCTAGTATACTTCCCATATACTTATTTATCACTCACTTTACAGATCAAGGAAGAAGGCTCAGAAGATGCATGTAGGCTCTGTGTAATATGTGACTATATTAACTGATAAAAAAACTGGAGAAACTAATTTGTACTTGGATAATTTTATCCTGGCATTTGACTTTTGTATTTCATTGCAATGGAGATGATCTCTTTCATTTTTACAATATACAAACAACATCTCACTTACCACCTTTTGCACCCATTTACTCCATCATGAATATCTACACTTGAGTGGGTTAGATGTGTAAAAATCATTAATCTGAGGCTTCAAACCAAAGAGGATAAAAGATATCACTTCAATAATTTCCACAAGTAAGACAGTGCTGGCAAACTATTTTCACGGAGTCATAATAATGCCTATTTTAATGCATAGGACAGGGAAAAACTTAAAGTTCATATGATACAGCTTGTTTTTAGTTTTTATTTTCAACATGAGTTTGAAAGTAAAATTAATATAACAGATAAGACGAACCTCCAATAAATAATGGCAGCCTCTTTATTAAAATATATAGACAGTATAAAAGGAGATTTATATGCATAAATTAAGCATATTTATACAAACAAAATTCTTCCTTGTAAACAACATATTTATGCCTTTAGGAAAACAAAGTTAACATAAGGAAATACATCAGCTATGTAAGGAGTACATCTGTGCCACTGGTTATTCAGAAATATAAATCACTAATGCTTAATAGAATGGCCCCCAGGAGTAATATTGTGACGGTGCTCTGGGGTGTTTAGACGAGGCCCAGGCTGGCTCACAGTGTCCCAACTGATGTATAGCAATAGGTCTATTAAATGAAAATGACTATCAAGCTTAAGCAAAAATGGTAATTCAATTCTTTAAATACTAGGCTGATCACTACACATGTAAAATAAAAGACTATTTAAAAAAAGATGATAAGTAGTAATCCACACGGTATTATTTGCAATGTGGCTTAAACTGTAAATCTAGTCTAAATAAATACAGGGACCAGAGAAAACCTGTAATGGCCAGCTAAATTTCTAAATTATAGTGCGTTTCCATTTCATGATTTCCCCCCCAATTAGTTAGCATGTCTCATTGGTAGCCTGATGCTCAAACACTAAAATTTTAGATTCTGACACGACCACACCATTATGGTATTCAGTGATAGTCTACATGAACACAATACAGAGCAATTTAATTCAACAGAGTCAGAGCATTTATGGTTTAAAAAGAGGCACTCTGAGGCATCTTAGTCTGGGTCTTTATACAATAAAGTACTAAAATCAAAAGTTACCCTCATGTTTCATAATTAAAAATGAATGAAAACCCAAGAGATAATTTTAAACTCACTCTTGAATTTAAAATCTCGTTAATTTGCATCTGTGTCACTATAGCTATAATAGTAAGACAATCACCATAGTATTAATATATCAATTTCTATACTTAGAAATATTTAAAAATCTAAGGGTTACCTAAGGCAATTACCTTGAAGACCCCTAATATCTTCAGGGAAAAGCCAAAGGGAAAATAATTGATTTTGCTAATTTTACCCTTGGCAATTATAAAATAGGTCTTGAATTTCATCTGGATACAGAACCCTTAATCTAATGGTCTGCCCCAGGAGAAGTATAGCGATAAATACATCATATGGAAATTCAGACAAGAATCCAGGAGTAAAAGAAAATGAGAAATTGATAGAAGGAATAAGTCATAAAACATTAAAGTTGCTACAAATATGCCAACTTTAATTACAAAGTTAAATATACATCCTCAAAGAAAAGCAGGCTGTCACTGTGAAAAACGGTGACATATTATAAACAGAAATTCTGTATTAAGTTCTGCCTGCTCTCTCACTGCCATGGAGTCTATTTATGTTGCTATTGCCGACAATTTCTCTTTCATATAAAAGAAAACTAAAATATCATAAAATAGAACCTAATGTTATTAAGACATTAACCATATGTAGAAATAAGAAAACTTAATAGTGCCCCAAAGAAATATTTATTGCCACCTCCTCCTTCCAAAAAAAACCTCTCATGGCTAGTACTATAATTAATCAACTTAAGCTTCTAAAAGATTCATTTAACAAAAAAAATTCTCTTCTGATATACAACTTTACTTTTCTTAAACTATTCTGATGAAAACACTGCCATGTATTTAAATGAAAGAAACTGTTTCTGAGAGATTTGCTTTATCAAAGAGAATTCTTGATTTTCAAGTACTTTAGTAACCTCTTGCAATCTCCTCAGTTTAAAACACTGTTTGCTTGACTTGGAAGCCATCTATTATGACTAAAGGAGGGCTACTAAAAGCTTAAATTTAGAGAAGATCAATCACGGACCCCTGGACGTGGTTCACAGAAAGTGAGCCAGTGAGGCATCTTTGAAATTGACCTTGTAGAGCCCTCAATGACCCTTTGAAGAACAAGGTGCACAAGATCCATGTAGTGAATGAACAGGAGAGTAACACAGAACAAAGGCTTCAACTCACATACAACCATCAAATTTAGAACAAAGAAATCACGGGCTAAAAAAGAAAAATTTCTCACCAAAGAAAGGCTGATAAAATGTAAATCTAAGGTGTAAACCTGTGCAGAGATCATGAAGGTGTGGGGCTCACTAAAGGGGAAGAAAATGCCTGATCATTCTTATTTCAAGAGAATCTTCAGGCTGAATTGTTTGGAGATGCTAAGGTTTTTTTTTTGCAAATCAAGTAGTGCTACTGAAATCCAGTGCCTAATGGAGCAGATGGTGGAGGTCTTAGACTCTGGAACATTTATAGTGATGCTTCTGAATGCAAAATACCATGAGTGGATTTCACAGGCTGTGATTCTGATTTCATCTTGATGGGAGTAAAGTCTCCATTTCACTGTACTTGAACCACATTGAAAGAAAGAATGTGTGACTGACATAGGCTAGCTAAGAAAAAGGAACACATTGAATATTATTTCCATAAGAAAAGTCACTTAAACAAGTGTTTATGTGTGTCATTATAGCATGATTACCTCTTTACATAATACCCCCCACCTTAATGTTACATAAGATTGCATAAGAATGGCTCAAAGTAAGTTAAAACTAATGACTAGAGAAAATAAACAAAAATTTGTCTAACAGCAATGAGCCTTGGTTTTCTTAGGTAGGGACCACTTTGAGGCAAATTACTGAAACGTGAATCTAGGTACTATTAATATTAATCAATAGGTTTAGGCTGGGTGTAGTGTCTCACACCTGTAATCCTAGCAATCTGGGAGGCAGGAAGATTGCTTGAGCTTGGGATTTCAAGACCAGCCGAAGCAAAAGCAAGATTCTATCTCTACTAAACATAGAAAAATTAGACAGGCATGGGTGTACATACCTGGAGTCCCAGATACTTAGGAGGCTGGAGCAAAAGGATTGCTTGAACACAAGAATTTGAGTTGTAATGATGTCACGGCACCTTACCCAGGGTGACAGAGTGAGACTGTCTCCAAAATAAAAATAAAAAAAAAAAGAAATAGGTCCTATATCTACAGTAGGATGTAGGTCTAATCCGTGAGTGGCCAATGTGTGTGGTTTAAGCTGGACATGTGTAGCTGTATCAGATCTGCCCTTTCTGAGGCTTCTTCCCTCTCTAAGCAAGGCCTAAATTTCATCACAGGTCAACTACAGGTATGGTAAAGAGGAAAAGATAGATTATACTATCAGAGAGTTACCTTCTGTTAATATGTGATGCTAACAAGTTAATATGTTAATTTAGTCAGACCCATCAAAGTACAATAGATGAAAAAGGAAGAGAGAAATTTAAGATGAATTAAACTAGGAAGAATACTGAAATGATAATAAAATCTCTGGAGGGAGATTTGAGATTCTTACTGGCTTCATATAGCCAATTCCTTTCTTACTTTAGCTTTTTTTCCCCCACATGGATATAAACTAGACATTAAAGGTACCATACTATTTTCTCCCTTAAAGTCAGCAAGTCTACCTCATAAAAATATGTGTTAGCCAAAAAAGGGAAAAACATGGTGAGAAGGTAGAGCAGATTGCAACGTGTCTCCTAGTTGCTATTCTCTATATTTTCTGATTTTTGGCTGGATACGTAGCTACCCAACTGTACTATACTTGACCTTAGCCAAAAGGCCAAGAAGAGATTGCTACCCAGCAATAAAGATTACATTTCCTGGACTCCCTTATAGTTAGGTGTGGCTGTATCATTAATTCTGGCCAATAGGATGTAGGCAGAATGATCCCATGCAATTTCTGAGAAGTGTCTTTTAAGAACATTTATTAAGCAAACTGAGACACTTCAGAGTAAAAAGAAGTGCTGAAATTTATTAACAACCGATTTTATTATTTTGGTGGACTTAATTCGTTCTATTCAAAAACTACTTTCAAAAATAAAACTTCAAAAGAAATAACAATAACATTTATCCATGCACATTAAAAGAAAAAAGGACTTCATATTAATTATTTGAATATTAAAAAATAACAAGTATAATTATTCTTGATGCATATTCACATACTTTAATCCATTTCTTAGTCACTAAGAAGAAATGGATTACAATTGGGAAATACTAGAGACAATGTCAGACTGTCTCTAATATTGTGTCACTGGCATTTTTCTGAAGAATGTGTTTTTCGAAACATGGTATGTTAAAATAAAAATGAAAATTGCCAGCAATCTTCCTCACAGTTGCATTTTGTGGTTAATTAATTTGAAATTAGTAGTATCTTCAATTATTTCTTCTTGGTAGACTATAATATTTTAAATTGAGAAAATGCTCTTTCTATATGTTCTGAGTTACCTGGCCATCCCAGAGCAAATTTGCCAAACAGAGGACATAATTCTAATTTTTAGATTAATAAACAATATAAATATCTCAGCCCAAATATTTTCATAGGAACTGTTTTCTTGCCTCCATCATATTATCTTTAACAAATATTTTTGTAAGACAAAACTTGTTAAATAGTTCCTATGATTCGTTTCAATATTTAATCAAATTTAGATGCTGCAAAATCTAGGCCTTCTCAATCTCCTGTGTGTATATGTACCCGTACAATTTATTTAAAGTAGGAACACCATTAAGAGATTCTTCCTTCAAGATGAGACATTGCAAATCACAACTACAGAACTGAAAATTTTAATCTTCGTATCATTTGAGTTGTCCCATTTATTTTGTTCCTTCTTTGCTTTTGTAGGGAAAACTTTGAATGGAGGCTTTGTTTTCATTAATTGGAATTCCCTAAGTCTCCCTTGGTGTTCCATTTGTTGAATACTTGATTTAATATTTCCAAATGATTTTGAACAAAATGCCACCAAGCTTTTGATGACCCATTTAGAACAAAGTTCAATACCATTGTTTGGCACACAATGATTTGCAGAGATTTCTAAAAATGATTGATGACAGACAACAAAGAAAAAGGGCACATACTGCTGTGCTGAAATATATTTCTGTACTTAATGGGAGTTACATCCCCCAAATCTCATGGTTCATTGACTCTTACTATATAGATATTGGTAAGTGTTGATGTAACAATAGCTTCTCTTTCAATTAGAGGAATGTTGATGATTGTATGCCTGTACTTATGAAGTGTGTGGTGTGTGTGCCACAATCAATTCCATATATTTCATAGGTTTCTTATTGCAGCAAAAACATTGTTTTTATCATGACACTGTCCTTCATCAAAATTTGTACTTGTTATTGTAAACTAAAAATTTTATCATCAATGTTAAACTTTTAAACTGAATTACTAATCTCATCACAAAGACTTTACCATTGATAAAATATACTTTCTTTTTTTTTTTTTTTTTTTTATTCAGTTTCTGGTCGGGGCTGGGTTTGAACCCATCACCTCCGGCATATGGGGCCAGCGCCCCACTCCTTTGAGCCACAGGGGCTGCCCGATAAAATATACTTTCAAAAGCTTTCTCTTGGGCTCGGTGTCTGTGGCTCAACGGGCTATGGCGCCAGCCACGTACACCTGAGCTGGCGGGTTTGAATCCAGCCCGGGCCTGCCAAACAGCAATGATGGCTGCAACCAAAAATGGCCCGGTGTTGTGGCAGGCACCTGTGGTCCCAGTTACTTGGGAGGCGGAGGCAGGAGACTTGCTCGAGCCCAGGAATTGGAGGTTGCTGTGAGCTGTGATGCTACGGCACTCTATCCAGGGTGACAGCTTGAGGCTCTGTCTGAAAAAAAAAAGCTTTATCTTGATTCTCTGAATAGATAGAAAGAAAAACCCCTAAAAGTTTTAGATTTTTTTTTTTTTTTGAGACAGAGTCTTAAGCTGTTGCCCTGGGGACAGTGCCATGGTATCACAGCTCACAGCAACCTCAAACTCTTGCACTTAAGCGATTCTCTTGCCTCAGCCTCCCAAGTAGCTGGGACGACAGGCACCCGCCACAACACCCGGCTATTTTCTGATTGTAGTCGTCATTATTGTTTGGCAGGCCTGGGTTGGATTAGAACCCATTAGCTCCACTGCATGTGGCTGGTGCCCTAGCCACGGAGCTACAGGCGCTGAGCCAAAGAAAGTTTTAGATTAATTACTTGAAGTACCTGATGCTACTGAACTAAACCTGGAATTACTTAACTGTTTGCAAAGTTCTCCTCATGGAGCCAATAAGCAAAAATACTTTCTTCCCGGGCAGTGCCTGTGGCTCAAAGGGGTAGAGTGTTGGCCCCATATGCTGGAGGTGGTGGGTTCAAACCCAGCCCCGGCCAAAAAAAAAACAAAAACTTTCCTCCCCTTTCCTATGTGTACATAAAAGCTTGTAGATGAAAATTAGTGATATTAACTTAGAAAAATAGTTACTAACCTATGTAAAAGTTTCATTTCAAGGTTTTTTTTGTTTGTTTTATTTTCTTTTGTTTTTAGACAAGAGTCTTACTCTGTTGCCTCAGGAAAGAGTTCTGTGGTATCCCGGTAACCTCAAACTCTTGGACTCAAGCGATCCTCCTGCCTCAGCCTCCCAAGTAGCTGGGACTACAGGCACCTGCCACTGCATCTGGCTAGTTTTTCTATTTTTTAGTAGAGATGTGGTCTCGCTCTTGCTCAGGCTGGACTCAAACTCCTGAGCTCATGTGGTCCACTCCCCTTGGCCTCCCAGAGTGCTAGGATTGCCTGTGTGAGTCAGCATGCCTGCCCTAAGGAGTAAATATACTTTCTGTAGCTGCATAAAGCATACACGGACGCTTATTTGCATGTAGTCAGTGATACCATGCTGGCCTCCACACTGGCAGATAAATGTCAACAAACCTTTTGTGAAAGTTATATATATCTCTTAGTAACTTTTTTGAAAAACAAAAATTCAGTAATTAAAAAAAAAATGAAACAAAACAAAACAAAAAGGCTCGGTGCCTATAGCTCAGCAGCTAGGGCGCCAGCCACATAAACCAGAACTGGCAGGTTTGGATCCAGCCTGGGCCTGCCAAACAATAATGACAACAACAACCAAAAAACAGCTGGGCACTGTGGCGGGCACCTGTAGTCCAGCTACTTGGGAGGCTGAGGCAAGAGAATCGCTTAAGCCCAAGAGTTTGTGATTGCTGTGAGTTGTGATGCCATAGCACTCTACTGAGGGCAACATAGTGAGACTGTGTTTCAAAAAAAAAAAAAAAGAAACATATATTTTTAGTTTTTTGAGCTTACTGCTACCAAAAATGTTTATTGGAAAAACAAACTATTGGCAAACACTAACATAGTCACAGGTTTGTACCATACAAGTAAGGATGCTCAGTCTACTCTCCACTTGCCCTGTAGCAGAACTGATTGGCCTGGATTGCCTAATGTATACTTTAGAGATATCAAACCTATAACTTACCATTTCCCACTGAACTTGCAAACTGGTACCTGATGGCTGTGTGACTCTTGCAGGCCATCCATAAGGCGTGGTACAACTGGGTGATACACCAAGTAGACAGCTGGGGCAAGAGTATCGAGTACTTCCACCAGCTGATTCAGGAGGAGTAAGCTGTCCCTACACATCTGTGTCTCAATGCACTTCGTTGTATCAGCAACTGCCCTGCATGCTGTCCTTGATTGGGAGGTGTTTGTTGCACGGTGTCTTGCTGGTTGTTGTTCAGGTTTAATAACATCTAAAATTAGAACTCTCTCTACTGTGCAAGAGCCTCACAATACTATCAGACTACACTGCACTAAAACAAAGGCAGAGACTGAAAGGACACAGTGGAGATCTGCCAAACTTATCCTGGCTTATTCTAACGTTAAAAAAAAAAAAAAAGGAAGGAAAAGGAAAAAGGAAAACCCAGGACAAATCCTGAGTTGGGATGGGATTCCAGGACAGCTGACTTATACTGAGCTTGTCCTTAGCAAACCAGGATGAACAGTTCCCCGGCTGTCAAGGGAAGGAGCTCTGCCCTTGGTTGCCCTTTCTCCTCCTACTGACTGGAGCGTGGACGTGATGGAGCCATCTTTGGCCCCAAAGGGGTAAGATAAGGATGGCAGAATAGTAAGATGAGGGGCCTGGGCCCCTGACTGTGTAGAATCACCATACCAAGTCTTGACTGTCTACTCCTGGATGTTTTTATTTTATTTATTTTTTGGTGGGGGGTGCTGGTGATTGTGACTGAAGAAAAGGTTCTTATGAATTACGTACAAAAGCAAACCAAATTCAATAACTAATTGGTTACAGTTATGCACTGACCTTATTTGGACTATCTAGGAGAATTTTCCTGGATTTGTAATCAGGGGAAACTTTCCTGGTGTGTAATTGGTTAAGCCTAAATTTTGTTTTCTTCTAAGTTGATGTTGGAGATGCAGAGATGATTCTTAAAAAACTGTAGCTTAGGCATGCTGAGTGCTTTTAAAAATTGTAAAGCTTTTGGGAAATAAGCCTGAACATCAAGGTCCTTATTACCTAGTTGACAGGTTTGGAAAATGCTCAGCTGCTCAGTAGGTGCTGCTTGCAGGATGCAGGATAAGAATTTTTCTTTCTTTTTTTTTTTTTTTTGGAGACAGAGTCTCACTATGTCACCCTTGGTAGAGTGCCGTAGTGTCACAGCTCACAGCAACCTCAAACTATTGGGCTTAAGCGATTCTCTTGTCTCTGCCTCCCAAGTAGCTGGAACTACAGGTGCCCTCCACAACGCCTGGCCATTTTTTTGTTGTTGTCATTGTTATTTAGCAGGCCCAGGCCAGTTCGAACCCGCCAGCCTCGGTGTACGTGGCTGGCACCCTACCAACTGAGTTATGGGTGCAGCCAGGATAAGAATTTCTTTAGGACAAGATTAAAACATAAATGATAAGATTATTTTTATATTAGAGAGAGGGACAAAGTAGGGGGAGGAGATAAGAAAGAAAGAGAGAAGACAGCAGGGAGTGAGAGAAGGGAAGATGGGGGCAGGAGAGAAAAGGAGTGAGAGAGAGAATGGTGTGGCATCCCAAAGAAAGAAATGAAGAATGTCGGCCTCCTGTATGTTTTTAAATGAGAGAAAAAATAAACTCCTTATCTTGCTTAGGCCACTGTTATCTTTTTTTTTTTTTGAGACAGAGTCTCAAGCTGTCACCCTGGGTAGAGTGCCGTGGCATCACAACTCACAGCAACCTCCAATTCCTGGGCTCAAGCGAGTCTCCTGCCTCTGCTTCCCAAGTAGCTGGGACTGCAGGCGCCTGCCACAATGCCCGGCCATTTTTTTGTTGCAGCCGTCATTGTTGTTTGGCGGGCCTGGGCTGGATTTGAACCTGCCAGCTCAGGTGTACGTGGCTGGCGCCTTAGCCTGCTGAGCCACAGGAGCCGAGCCAGGCCACTGTTATCTTATAGGTAAATCAAATCTTCATATACTTGGAAATCTTCTATGAACTTTCCAGAAAGTAGCTTGGCAATAGATATTAAGAATACTAAAAATTTTCTGTATTCTTTTCTGTAAATAAATTCTGTCTTACCACTGGAAAAAAAAAAAAAAAAAGAAAATGCCATGAAGGCTATGTTAAACAGTTTGATGAAAACATTTCAGTTTGTATATGAAACCAGCACATTGTACCCCTTGATTGCACTAATGTACGCAGCTGTGATTTAATAAAAATTAAAAAAAAAAAAAAAAAAAAAGAATACTGAAAATGAGCCGGGCACAGTGGCTCATACCTGTAATCCTAGCACTCTGGGAGGCTGAGGGAGGAGGATTGCCTGAGCTCAGGAGTGTGAGGCCAGCATGAGCAAGAGTGAGACTCCATCTCTACTAAAAATAGAAAAACTAGCCTTCCAGGTGGGCAATGTGGTGGGTGCCTATAGTCCCAGCTCCTTGGGAGGCTGAAGCAGATGATCACTTGAGCCCAAGAGTGTGAGGTTGCTGGGAACTATGATGACACCATGGCACTCCACCCAGGGCGGCAGAGTGAAACTCTGTCTAAAAAACAAGCAAACAAACAAACAAAAATACTAAAAATGTTTAAATATGGTGAACCACTTTTAGGTAGTTATCTTAAAGCAATAATCTGCAATAGAGAAAACTGATGTGCAAAGATGTTTTTTCTGAAGATCTATTTATGGTGGTAAAAAATAAGAAACAACCTTATGTATAACAACGAGCAATTACTTTAGTTAAATTATATCTAAATGACTGAAGATCATGCAGTCATTTAAAAATATAAGAAAAATGTTGGTAACACAAGAAAGTAGAATATAATGTAAAGTGGGAAAGTAGGCAGTGTAAAAATACCTTATTTATAGCAAGTTCTATGCTACAGAAAAAAGAAATCTACATATACAAAGGTATGAATGAAAAAAAGACTTCAAGGAAATATATCAAAATATTAACTAATAGTGATTACTACGTTATTGCTACATAATGGGATTATAGGTAATATTTATCTTCTATATTTTGAAGATTTAACACTATCTTATAATTAATGATTTCATCTATAATCAGAATAGAAATTAACTTTAACATTCTTTCCTAACATTTACATTTTATGTGGTGTTGACATTCATTATCTCCATCATAGTTTACTGATATCCATGTGAGGGAAGTTGAGGCAGCAGGGTGCACAAACCTGTGTGGCTCCTACAGCCAACCACAAGCCTCCTGAAAGCTATAAACGGCACACGCAAACCCTCTGTTTACCTTGGTGTTCTGCAGCACAGCTAGTCCATTGCAGGCATTTGCTAGAAGAAAGTCTCCACTCAGGATAGCAATTTTATTTCCAAATTGCATGTCTTTCAGTGGCCCATCAGAAGATTGTAATTCACTTAAATTTACTATCCCACGATGTACAAGGAGGGCAGTATGGATAAGTTCTGTGATCTCTGCCAAACTTCTTTGACTAAAACATAAAGGTAAGATTTGTTTGAGTGTTAAAGAGTACCATTTTTGTTTTGTTTTGTTTTTGAGACAGAGCCTCAAGCTGTCACCCTGGATAGAGTGCTGTGGCATCACAGCTCACAGCAACCTCCAATTCCTGGGCTCAAGTGAGTCTCTTGCCTCCGCCTCCAAAGTAGCAGGGACTACAGGCGCCCGCCACAATGCCCGGCCATTTTTTGGTTGCAGCCGTCATTGTTGTTTGGCGGGCCGGGCTGGATTCGAACCCGCCAGCTCAGGTGTACGTGGCTGGCGCCTTAGCCCATTGAGCCACAGGCACCGAGCCAAGAGTATCATTTTATTACTAATGTCAGAATTGAGTATTCAACAATAAAATATTTCATAGATTGTACCTTTTTGGGGGGATTTTTTTTTTTTAATGAAGCTTTCAGTAGAGGCCTCTGTACTGAGCAGTTTGAGATCTAAGACTTTGCCACCTTCCTTCTCTTCATTCCTCACTCTCTACCTCATAAGTCACTAGGATACCCCAGGGAGAAGCTAGCCGAACACTAGTGGAGAGAGGACTGCTCAAGAGCATGGAATCCAAGGGGTATGATTCACATGGGGCCATTTGTAACAAATCCCAACAGATTTCCAACTCTATATTACTATATGCTCTTGGGAAAACCTTTATACTTGTATGCAACAATTCTCTCACCTATGAAAAGGTGGAGAAACTTGGAAAGACAGCCTCCACAATTCCATTTACATACTTTGCTCTCGGTACACTTTTCTTACTCTCATAAGTTCCAGATTTCTAAGAATCCTGAATCTATGCCAGATGCTAGGCTAAGCACTCTCTATATGAAACAGTAAACTATTTTAAATTGCACAGGAACTTTATGGCCACCCTGTACTATTGCTTTTAATTGTAAATGAAAAGCTATGGGATTTACCGAGATGAATAAAATGTGGTCTCTTTCTTCAAGGACCTTACCTTTCAAGCTAAGAAGAAAGATACATGTCTACATTAGCAAATAAAAGAGAAGGCCCTTGAGGTGCTTATGCTTTTCTATAATGTGTGTATTTTGTACAATGACAAAAGTATTACTTCTGTAAACCGAAAAAAAAATTACTAAAAATTTAAACTTCATTATAATCCTCTGATATTATAATATTAAGGCCTTTGTATAGGTAAGAAATCTGTTGCATATAAGTACAATGACTTTCCTAAGGGGACATAGTAATTTTGGAGTGCTGGAAATCTGTTGGGATTTGTTACAAATGACGCCATGTGAATCGTACCTCCTGGTTTCCATGCTCTCTCTAGATATCTGACTTGCTTTGGGTAATAAGACACGGACAGACATGATACAAGCAAAGTCTGATAAGTGCTCAAGCAACCATGCAGTCCCAAGTCACATGACCAGGCAGAAGAAGCATTCAGTTAATCCACAGAACAGTAAGAAGGAAAATGTTTATTTTAAGTTGGTAAATCATAGGGTGGTTTGCTATGTAGCAACGGATGTCTGATACAGAAACTGGTATATCTAGAAATGGGGTGCTGCTGCAACAAGAGCCTAAAATGTGTTGATAACTTTGAGTCCAAAACAGTAGCGGCTGGATGCAAAGGAGCTGTGACACCACAGCACTCTACCAAGGGCGAAAGTCAGACTCTGTCTCAAAAAAAAAAAAAAAAAAGAAGAAGAAAGAAAGAATAGCAAGGAACTTTCCAAATCTAGCAAAAGATATCAATATTCAGGCACAAGAAGTTCATAGAACATCAAGCCAGTTTAACTCAAATAATAATCAAGATGCCAATGGTGATAGATAAAGCAAAAGTCCTAACGGAAACAAGTAAAAATCAAAAAGAAAACATCTAAAGGAGCTCCAATATGTCTGGCAGCAGACTTTTCAGTGGAAACCTTAAAGGCCAGGGAAGAGCAGCACAACATATCAAAGTGCTGAAGGAAAAACTCTTAACCCTAGAATATTATACCTGAAAAACATCCTTCACACATGAAGGAGAAATAAAGACTTCTCTAGACTAAAAAAAAAAAAAAGAAGACGACGACTGAGGGATTTCATCAATACCAGGTCTGTTCTACAAGAAATGTTAAAAGGAGTTCTTCACTCTGGAAGGAATGATGTTAATGAACAGTAAGAAATCATTTGAAGGTATACAACTCATGGGTAACAGTAAATACACAAATACACACTATGTTGCTATAATTGCGGTGTATAAACTACTCATATCTTGAGTAGGAAGACTAAAAGACAATAGAGTAGAACCTTTGTAAGTTGACCCCCCAAGGAACTGTAAGAAACTGGGCAACATAGGAACGAGGCCTACTATACTGATACGTACACGTGGTACATGTCCTGTTGATGAAAATTTGATCAAATTAAGGATGTTCTACCCTATATCAAATATAGCTACAACAACTTGTTGAGACATGTAAACAACAAAAAGTAAAAAAGCGTTTCTACTCTTATATTAATATGGAAGAAAAAGGTGGGGGGGCACAGAATTCTACACAGTAAAGTGTAGCATTTACGTTAGATTTCGCTTTGTTTATTTGTAAGCAGAGCAATATATTTAAAATGATTGGTTATAAAAAGTGTTTGGCAAGCCTGATGGCAACCTCAAATCGAAAACTCAACAACAGATACACAAAAAATAAAAAGTAAGAAATTAAAACATACTACTAGGGAAAATTCGTTTTAACAAAGCAAGACAGGAATGAAGGAAGAGAAGACCACAAAACACCAGAAATCAAACAGTAAGGCAGTAGATACGTCCTTATCTATCAATAATAACATTGAATGTGGATGGACTAAACTCTCTGATCAAAAGACAGAGTGGCTGAAATGATTAAAAACAAGACTCAACTAAATGTTGTCTACCAGAAATTCACTTAACCTATAAAGACAAATATAGAATGAAAATAAAGGACGGAAAAAGATATTCTATGCAAATGAAAACTAACAAAGAACAGGAATAGCTACACTTCTTTCAGATAAAAAAATTTCAAAACAAAAATTGTAAAAAGAGACAAAAAAGGTCATCGTATAATGACAAGAGGACATAACAATTCTAAATATATAGGCGCTCAACACTGGAGTACCCAGATATATAAAGCAAATATTATCAGGAATAACGAGAGAGAGCCCAATACAGTAACCACCGGAGAACTCAACACTCCACTTTCAGCATTTGACAGATAATACAGATAGAACATCATCAAAGACTTAATCTGCACATAGACCAACTGGATTTAATGGACATTTTTAGAATGTTTCATCCAATAGCTGCAGAATATACATTCTTCTCCTCAGTTCATGGATCATTCTCAAGGATAGACTCTATGTTAGGCCACAAAACAAGTCTTAAAAATTAAAAAAAAAGGGCAGCGCCTGTGGCTCAAAGGAGTAGGGCGCCAGCCCCATATGCTGAGGTGGCGGGTTCAAACCCAGCCCTGGCCAAAAAAAAAAAACGCTTAAAAAAAATTATGTACTTTCTCTGACTACAACAGAATAAAAATCATTAATAAGAAGAACATTAGAAACAACACAAGCACTTGGAAATTAACAACAAGCTCCCGAATGACCAGTGGGTCAATGAAGAGATTAAGAAGGAAATTTAAAAGTTTCTCAAAACAAATGAAAATGAAAATACAACAATTAAAACCTATGGGAATCAGAAAAAACAGGAATAAGAGGAAAGTTTATAGCAATAAGTACTTACATCAAAAAAAGCAGAAATGCTTCAAATAAGCAACCAGGTAATGTTTCTCAATAACTAGAAAAGTAAGAGCAAACTAAACCCCCAAATTAGTAGAAGAAATAATAAGATCACATCATAAATAAATCGAATTGAAACAAAAATACAAAGATCAACAAAATGAAAAGTAGTTTTTTTAAAAGATAAACAAAATTGACATTTTGTCTTCAAGCCAAACTGAGAAAAACAGAGCTCACATAAATAAAATCAGAGATCAAAAAGGAGACATTACAATGAATACTGCAGAAATTCAAAGGACCGTTAGAGACTATTATGAGCAACTATATGCCAACAAATTGGAAAATTTAGAAGAAATGGATAAATTCCTACAACCTGCCAAGATTCAACCAGGAAGAAATCCAAAACCAGAATAAACGAATAACAAGTAACAAGATAAAAGTAGTAATACAAAGTGTCCCACCAAAGAAAAATCCAGGACTAGATAGCTTCACTGCTAAATACTACCAAGCACTCAAAGAACTATCACTGACCCTACATAAAATATTCCCAAAAAATCGAGGAAGAGGGATTACTCCCCTATGAGGCCTGTACTACCCTGATATCAAAACCTGACAAAGATTCAATAAAAAGAAAACTATAGGGTAATATCTCTGATGAACATAAACGTAAAAATCACCAATAAAATACTAGCAAACTGAATTCTACACACATTGGAAAGATTACTTATCATGATCAAATGAGATTCACCCTAGGGATGCAAGGATTGTTCAATAAACTCAAATCAGTCAATGTGATTCACCATGTCAATAGAATGAAGGACAAAAACCAAATGATCATTTCAGTTGATGCTGAAAAGCATTCAACAAAATTCAACATCCCCTTATGATAAAAAGCTGTCAAAATACTGGGTATGGGCTATGTTCGCGTCCGCCACGCCTCTCGGCCCAGTAGACCTCACCAAATGCCATCTCAGAAGGAGCACACCATGGAAACCATGATGTTCACGTTTCACAGATTTGCCGGGGATAAAGGCTACTTAACAAAGGAGGACCTCAGAGTGCTCATGGAGGAGTTCCCGGGATTTTTGTAAAATCAAAAAGACCCTCCGGCCTTAGACAAAATAATGAAGGACCTGGACCAGTGCCGAGACAGCAAAGTGGGCTTCAGAGCTTCTTTTCCCTAATTGCGGGCCTCACCATTGCGTGCAACGACTATTCTGTAGTACACATGAAGCAGAAGGGAAAGAAGTGGGCAGAACCGAGCAATCGCTCTGCCCTGAAAAGTGTTCTCTCAGAGGATTGCTTCAAACACCTGCCCCACAGCTTCTCCCTATGTAAGGATTTCATGAGCAGATCAGGATCCAACTCCCATGTGTCAAGCAGAGAAGAAAAAGTTAATTAAATGCCAGATGAGCTTTTGTTTTTTACATTGTTTGCATCCTCTTGCCCTCAATAAACATAATCCATTTTTTAGTTCCAAATTAAAAAAAAAAAAATACTGGGTATAGAAGGAACTTAACACAATTGAAGCCATATATTGCATATGATAAATGAACAGTTAATATCATATTAAATGGGGAAAAACTGAAAGATCTGGAAGAAAACAAGGATGCCCACTCTCACCACTGTTAATTCATAGTACTGGAAGTTCTAGCTAGAGCAATCAGACAAGAAATAAAAGGTATACAAACTGGAAAGGAAAAAGTCAAATTATTCTTATTTCCAAATGATATGATCTTATATTTAGAGAAACCTCAAGACTCCACCAAAAAAACCTATTAGAATTGATTAAAAAAATTCAGTAAAAATGCATAATAGATAACCAACATACAAAAATCAGTAGCACTTCTATATGGCAACAGTAAACAATCTGAAAAATAATCCAAGAAAGTAATCACATTTGTAATAGCTATAAATAAAACAAAATACCCAGGAATAAACTTAATCAAAGAAGTGAAAGATCTCTATAATGGAAATTATAAAATGTTGATTAAAGAAACTGAAAGACACAAAAAAATGGAAAGATATTCCATGCTTATGGATTGGAAGAATCAATATTGTTAAAATGTCCATACTATTCAAGGCAATGTACAGATTCAATGCAATCTCCATCAAAATATCAGTGACATTCTTGTTGTTTCAAAATATCAGTGACAATATGTTGTTTAGGATATTGCATCCTCATTTATAAAGTGAAATATGTTTATAATTTCCCTTTTATAATAATAAATTTTATCCAATTTTGGCGTGCTTTTTTTTTTTGCAGTTTTTGGCCAGGGTTGGGTTTGAACCCACCACCTCTGATATAGGGGCCTGGTGCCCTACTCCTCTGAGCCACAGGCACCGCCCAATAATAATATATTTTCTCCAATTTTAATATCAGGTGTATCCAGGTTAAGTAGAATGATTTTGAAGTATTTCTTCTTTTTCTATTATCTATAAGATTTGGCATGATCTATTTTTTGACATTATCTTTTACTTTTATTTATAAATATTAGTTGTCTAGTTTTTGAGACTTTGGGGGAAAAATAAGAAGACGTCGTTAATGGATGACTCCATACTGAACCTCAGAGTCAAGGCTTTCTATAACAGACGTACTCTTATTTGGCAATGTGAATGTTACTTTCTTTGCATTATTATTATTATTATTGCTTAATATTTCGATGCAGCAATTGTCTGATTTCTTTTCTGAATGTATTTATCTTCATTCGTTCTTTACGAGGTTTTTATTTCCAGTCCTTATCTTAAACATTGTTATTGTTATTAAATTTTAAGCCTTTTTAATTTTGTGAAGGCAGAAAGTGGAAACCTAATAAACACTTGTATATGTAAAAAAAAAAAATCATTGACATTCTTCATAGAAATAGAAAAGAAAATAATTTAAAGACCTAGAGTAGTGGGTGGTGCCTGTGGCAAAAGTAGTAGGGTGCCGGCCCCATATACCAGAGGTGGCAGGTTCAAACCCGGCCCTGGCCAAAAAAAAAAAAAAAAAACACCTAGAGTAGCCAAAGCCAACCTGAATAAAAAGAACAAAACTGGAAGAATCACACTACCTGACTTCAGATTATACTACAGAGCTGTACTAACCAAAACAGCATCGTACTAACATAAAAACAGACACATAGACCAATAGAACAAAAAAGAGAACCCAGAAATAACTTATCTTTGATAAAGTTGCCAAGAACATACAGCAGGGAAAGGATAGTTTCTTCAATATCATTCAATAAATCATTCTGGGAAAACTGGATGCCCATATGCAGAAGAATGAAAATAGACACTACTAAATGAAATCATTGAGGGAGTATTTCAGGACATTGGGTTGGGCAAGGAGTTTTTGAGTAATACCCCCAAAGAACAGGCAAATAAAGCAAAATTGGATAAATGGGATCCTAGCAAGCTAAAAACCTTCTGCACTGTAAAGAAAACAATCAACAAAGTGAAGAGACAATCCACAAAATGGCCAAAATATTGGCTAACTATCCATACGACAAAGGATTAGTAACTACTAAAATATATGTATAAGGAGCTCCAAAAATTCAATAGAAAAAAATCAAATAATCTGATTGAAAAATGGGTGAAGGTTCTGAATAGACATTTCTCAAAGGAAAAAATCTTTAATCTTATTAATCATCAGATAAATGCAAATTGAAACTATAATGAGGTATCAAATTTTGTCTCAGTGAAAATGGCTTTTATCTAAAAGGCAATAATAAATGCTGGTGGGGACATAGAGAAAGGGGAATCCTTATACTCAGGTGGTGGGCATGTAAATTAGTGCAACCACTATGGACAACAGTATGGAGGTTCCTCAAAAAAGTAAAAATAGAACTACCCTATGACCCAGCCATCTCACATCCCAAAGAAGAGAGTTCAGTATATTAAAAAGATATCTACACTCTCATGTTTACTACAGCACTATTCACAAAAGCCAAGATTTAGAATCAACCTAAGTGTCCATCAATAGATGAATGGATAAAGAAACTGTATATATACACAATGGAATATTATATAGCCATAAAAGAATGAAACCCTACCATCTGCAACAACATGAATAGAAATGGAAAACATTATGTGAAATAAGCCAAGCACAGAAAGATAAATCTCATACATTCTTACTCACACATGGGAGCCAATGTTAAAAATAATTGATCTCGGTGGGCATTCTTTCTTTCTTTGGGATGCCACACCATCTCCTTGCTCTCTGCTCCCTTCCCTCTCTTTCACATCATTACCCTACTCTACCTCTCTCCTTCTAAAATGTAAAATAGGAGGCACCCATAGCTCAGTGGGTAGGGCGCCAGCCACATACACCCAGGCTGGAGGGTTCGAACCCGGCCAGGCCAGCTAAACAATGACAACTGCAACAACAACAAAATAAAAAATAAAAATAAAATGTAAAATAAACTTAAATAATACTTTTATATCCTAAAAATCAACCAAAACTTGATCTCACGGAGACAGAGTAGAATTGTGGTTACCAGGGGAAGGGATGAAGAGAATGGCAAGAATATGGAAGGGATGGTTAGTGGGTACAAAAGTATAGTTAGATAGAATGAACAATATCTGATAGCACAACAAAGTGACTATAATTCATGTAAGTTAGGGTATATTTTAAAATAACTAAAAAAGGCTCAGCACCTGTGGCTCAACGGGCTAAGGCGCCAGCCATGTATGCCTGAGCTGGTGGGTTCAAACCCAGCCCGGGCCTGCCAAACAACAATGACGGCTGCAACCAAAAAACGGCCAGGCGTTGTGGTAGGCGTCTGTAGTCCCAGCTACTTGGGAGGTGGAGGCAGGAGACTCGCTTGAGCCCAGGAATTGGAGGTTGCTGTGAACTGTGATGCCACGGCACTCTATCCAGGGTGACAGCTTGAGGCTCTGTCTAAAAAAAAAAAAATAACTAAAAAAGTGAAACTGAAATCTTTCTTTTCTTTTCTTTTCTTTTTTTTAAATTGTTGGGGATTCATTGAGGGTACAAGAAACCAGGAATCTGGAATCTTTCTTTTTCTTTTTTTTTGAGGCAGAGCCTCAAGCTGTCACCCTGGATAGAGTGCTGTGGCTTTACAGCTCACAGCAACCTCCAATTTCTGGGCTCAAGTGACTCCTGCCTCCGCCTCCCAAGTAGCTGGGACTACAGGCGCCCACCACAATGCCCGGCCATTTTTTGGTTGCAGCCGTCATTGTTGTCTGGCGGGCCCAAGCTGGATTCGAACCCGCCAGCTCAGGTGCACGTGGCTGGTGCCTTAGCTCATTGAGCCACAGGCACCGAGCCCTGGAATCTTTCTAATGCAAAGAAGTAATATGTGCCTGAGTTGACAGACACCCTAATTGCCCAGATTTGATTAATTCACATTACATGTCTGTATCAAAACATCACATGTAATCTTTAAATACATACAACTGGTGGCGTCTGTAGCTCAAGTGGCTAAGGCACCAGACACATACACCAGAGCTGGCAGGTGCGAATCTGGCCTGGGCTCGCCAAACAATGACAACTACAAACAAAAATAGCTGGGTATTGTGGCGGGTGCCTGTAGTCCCAGCTGCTTGGGAACTGAGGCAAGAGAACCGCTTAAACCCAGGATTTTGAGGTTGCTGTGAGCTGTGAAGCCATGGCACTCTACCCAGGGCTATAGCTTGAGGCTCTGTCTCAAAGAAAATAAATACATACAGGCTCAGCGCCTGTGGCTCAGCGGGCTAAGGCGCCAGCCACGTACACTGAGCTAGAGGGTGGGAATCCAGCCCGGGCCCGCCAAACAACAATGACGGCTGCAACCAAAAAATGGCCGGGTGTTGTGGCGGGCACCTGCAGTCCCAGCTACTTGGGAGGCGGAGGCAGGAGACTCGCTTGAGCCCAGGAATTGGGGGTTGCTGTGAGCTGTGATGCCACAGCACTCTATCCAGGGTGACAGCTTGAGGCTCTGTCTCAAAAAAAAAAAAATAAATAAATAAATACATACGTACAACTATTATGTATCAATAATAATTAAAAATTAAAAAAGGGGGAGAGCAGAGAGAGAAAGAATGAGGGAAGGGTGGGGAAAGGAAGAGCAAAGAGAGGGAAGGAGTGAGGGGGGTGGGGTCCTGGTGTGTGCCACACCTTTTGGGGGCAAAGCACGATTGTTAGAGGGACTTTACCTAACAAATGCAATCAGTGTAACCTGGTTTCTTGTACCCTCAATGAATCCCCAACAATAAAAAAAAAAATTATTTTAAACTAGATT
>CAUYRH010051364.1:0-16803 GCA_963574655.1 Perodicticus potto
TGATACCGGAATTTCAGGTTCTTGGTCTCGGTGATTTGAAGAATAAATTCGCGGACCACAGATCAGTGGTAAGACAGAATTTATTTACAGAAAAGAATACAAAAACCACTAAAGCAGAGAGAACTCAAGTGGGGAGAGAAAAGCTCTCTCTGTTTCTCTCCCAGTCTTTCCCTGTCTCCGCATTTAGGCTCTTAGTCTTGGGTTATATATAGGTGCATGGGTTCCTTGGCCAGGAAATGAATGAACACAGTCCCTTCCGCCCCGGCAAGGTGAATGAATGGATCAGTGAATGAACACAGTCCATTCATGAAATTGAGGCCTAGGAAATTCACATGAAATTGACCTAGGCATAGGAAATGGGGGTTCCATATTTAGTGTAACATGAAGGAGACACCAAGGTGCAGGTGTCTCCTCAGCAGTTGTCCAGCCTTTTTGGCTATTGGAGCCTCCGGTGGGGGTTGGAGGTCCCCCTCCTTGCCTATCATCCAGCCCACTGGTTCTTCAGCCGGCTGCTGTGGCACCGACACCGCCAAGGTGGAGGCGGCAGGTCCGCCAGCTCCGCTGAGCTGGCTGGGGCGCCAAATGTCCTGAATCAGCAGGATCTCTTGAGCCCAAGAGTTTGAGGTTGCTGTGAGCTGTGATGATGCCCCGACATTCTACTCCGGGTGACAGAGTGAAACTCTGTCTCAAAAAAAAAAAAAAGAAAAGAAAAAAATGGCGGCATCTGTGGCTCATGGAGTAGGGCACTGGCCCCATATACCGAAGGCGGCAGGTTCAAACCTGGCCTGGGCCAAACTGCAAAACAGAAAAATACGGCATTATGGCATTATGGGGCGCCTGTAGTCCCAGCTACTCGGGAGGCTGAGGCAAGAGAATCGCCTAAGCCCAGGAGTTGGAGGTTGCTGTGAGCTGTGTGACGCCACGGCACTCTACCGAGGGCAATAAAGTGAAACTCTGTCTCTACAAAAGAAATAAATAAATAAAGTTCAAGAGGGTGATTGATTTAATCAGTCAACTAAGTAGACAAAGGAGTCAAGATAGTAGCTTCCCACTTCAGTTCTGGAAGGCACTCTGTCCACAACAATCTGCTTCTCTCAGAATCGGTGCTGAGTTTTCCATAGGACTCTGTGTGTTAGGTACTTAGCCGTAGGACCATGTAAAAAGTGTGTAGAGTGAAAAGATGAAATCATGCTCTCGTTGGACAAGTCCCAGTAACAGCTAATGCAAACATGTGTCAAGTTGCCTGTTGGCCCCCGGAGGACAGTGGAGTTGTGGTTTTGGGTTGTCTCCTGACCTCTTAACTGGTCCCTTAGGAAGCAATCAAATATGTGCACAACAGAATAGGGGTAAGAGGGACAGAGTTTAATAAAAAATCTGACTCTTTTTGTGAGAAGGAAACTAATTATATCTGTAATCTCAGCATTCTCTCTCCATGTGGGACTGTTGGTTTTTTATGATTTTATGTTTTTGGCCTTAGCTATAGTGTGCTAGGAACAGCTACCTTAATTGTGAGTTTCCTTCCTTTGGCAGGTTAAGTGTAAACCTCATATTAGCCTGTTCTTTTGTTGAGGGTGAAATTATATCTACTCTATCTTTTGTTTGTGAAAACCCTTCTTGGCAAAGTTTTCCTTGGACACACAGTGTC
The DNA here is from genome assembly GCA_963574655.1 of Perodicticus potto. Lineage (NCBI taxonomy): Eukaryota > Metazoa > Chordata > Mammalia > Primates > Lorisidae > Perodicticus > Perodicticus potto. Next base: position 1,646 of record CAUYRH010051364.1, read on the forward strand.
ATTGTAGACTAGACTAACACCTGATTTGTTTGCTAACTCTAAGTCTCCATAATGCCACTGTGAGCCAGAAAGCAGAGAAGACCGAGCAGCTAAACTTGATATAACAAAAACCACTTGCTAAAACTTACGAACTTGCCTGCAGAGAAGTCTCTGGGTCTTCACTTAGCCTTTGTATTCTTGTTTTATTTAGTGGTCATTAGTTTCTCTCTGTCCCTAAAAGAATGAAGCAGGGCTTGGGGCTTCCTAGAGGCAGACTACCATCATCTGAGAGGAGCAAGTGGTAGTGTGGTACTGTGGAAATGACATTCATTCTGTGACCTCATGCTAGTCAGCAGTAAACTTCCTGGGCTTCTGTTTTTTCATGTATAAAAAGAGAATGTGCTAGATACATTCTTAAGTCCTTTCAAAACTCTGACCCTAAGTTATAACCAATGGACTCACTGACAAGAAGGAAAAAGTAGCCCGAAGAACTCAACGTAATGTTGTAGATCAAAGAACTTGGCTTTTCAGAGAGAAACTCCAAAGTTCAATTCCCAGTTCTATTTGAGAGTATAGGGCAAATTGTTTAACCATTTCCTGTCGTGTTAAAAGAAGGATAGTAACTCCCCTGCAGGATTTTAAATTTTGAGAATTAAGTGCATTATTATGTGAGAATAATAGCACGTCGAGGAAGCCCCATAAAAGGGGTGTGTGAGTGTGAATGTGCATGAATGAGTCCCCTGTTCAAGATGGCTATAAGATCCTTGGTAATCCTTGGAGACTTCATTATTAGAGCACTTATTTTTTCCTTTTGAGACACAGTCTTGCTTTTTCACCCAGGCTAGAGTGTGGTGGTATCGTCATAGCTGATTGCAATCTCAGACTACTCGGTTTAAGAGATCCTCCTGCCTCAGCCTCCCAAGTAGATGGGAGGCTACAGGCACATACTACCATGACTAATTTTTTCATTTTTAGTAGAGATGGAGTTGCTCTTGCTCAGGCTAGTCTGGAATTCCTAGCCTCAAGCAATTTTCCTGCCCTGGCTTCCCAGAGTGCTAGGATTATAGGCATGAAGCACCATGCCTGGCCAGCATTTGCTTTTAATAAGAGCTAATGTTTATTGAGTGCTTATTGTACACCAATTACTGTTTTAGGAATTGACATTATTCATGATTGACCCATTTAATTCTCATGTCAGCATCTTAGTTGTGTTCTTATTCCTGTTTTCCAAATGAGGTAATTGAGGTACAGAATGGTTAAGTAACTTCTCAATGTCATACAGCTAGTAAATGGTAAAACCAGCCCTCATCTGAACCTAGGTGGTCTGGTTCCAGAGTCTATGTGTCTAACCACTATGGCTTTTTCTGCTCCTACAGTACTCAGCAATTTTTTTTTTTTTTTTTTTTTTAGACAGAGCCTCAAGCTGTCACCCTGGATAGAGTGCCGTAGCATCACAGCTCACAGCAACCTCCAATTCCTGGGCTCAAGCCCTTCTCCTGCCTCTGCCTCCCAAGTAGCTGGGACTATAGGCGCCCGCCACAGCGCTCGGCTATTTTTTGGTTGCAGCTGTCATTATTGTTTGGGGGGCCTGGGCTGGATTCGAACCCACCAGTTCAGGTGTATGTGGCTGGCGTCTTAGCGGCTTGAGCCACAGGTGCTGAGCCAATTTTTTTTTTTTTTTAAAGATTCATTATTCCTGGGTTCGGTAGCTCATGCCTGTAATCCTATCCTCTGGAAGGCCAAGGTGGGTGGATTGCTTAAGCTCAGGAGTTTAAGACCAGCCTGAGCTAGAGCGAGACCCCATCTCTAAAAAATAGCCAGCTGCTGTGTCAGGTGCCTCTAGTCCCAGCTAAGGCTCTGGAGGCTCTAGTCCCAGCTAAGGCAAGAGACTTGCTTGAGCCCAAGAGTCTGAGATTGCTGTGAGCTATGACACTACCGCACTCTACCAAGGGTAACAAAGTGAGACTCTGTCTCAAAAAAAAAAAAGATTCATTATCTTTGGGGAGGTGGTGTGGTTTAGGGTGAACCGTAGGCCAGTCCTTACCAGCTGGATGACCTAAGTTCTCTAGCCAGCATGGTCTCAGATCCTCTTCTCTGCAGAGGTTTGCTGTGAGGCAGTTGTGTGAAGTAATTTAGAAAAGCATTTAGCACAGGGCCTAGTGCACAGTCAGGCTCAGTAAACCCTCAGGGGAGGGTTTCATGTTTCATATAGGTAACTTAGGAAGCAGCACCTGTTAGAATGAGTTTCATAAAAAATATGAATGGAAACATTTTAGTTAGTTACTGGGATGTGCTTCAGTTTTCTGGAAATTAGTTCTTTTTTTTTTTTTTTTTGAGACAGAGTCTCCCTATGTCGCCCTCAGTAGAGTGCCGTGGCATTACAGCTCACAGCAACCTCAAACTCTAGGGCTTAGGCGATTCTCTTGCCTCAGCCTCCCACATAGCTGGGACTACAGGCACCCACCACAACGCTGGCTATTTTTTTTTTTCTTTTTTGTTAAATCATAGTTGTGTACATTAATGCAATCGTGGAGTACAATGTGCTGGTTTCATATACAATCTGAAATATTTTCATCAAACTGGTTAACATAGCATTCATGGCATTTTCTTAGTTATTGTGTTAAGACCTTTATATTCTGCATTCAGCCGGCTATTTTTTGTTTGAGTTGTCATTGTTGCTTAGCTGGTCCGGGCCGAGTTCAAACCCCCAGCCATGTATGTGGCTGGTGCCGTAACCACTGTACTACGGGCGCCAAGCCGTAGAAATTAGTTTTTAAGAAAGTTTAGGACTTCATGTGTTTTATAAAGCTAGAATTAGAAATATTTATCTTTAAGCTCATTCCCAGAGTGAAGATGATTGTCCCTTCTATCAGCTGGCATAAAGAGGTAAGGAGGTGTTGCAAAGCAGCCTTGACCTCCAGTGTAGCATGTCTGTGTAACACAGGAAGCAAGTTCTTCCTGGCCTTCCAACTGCTGCATACTCTTAGGGCATCTGCAATTCCTACCTGGGGTGAAAACATAAACAAAAAAAAACAGTGTAGAATGCCCTGTCTAGAAGGGATAAGTGTTTCAGTTTAAATATTCTAGCTCAATGCCCTCTGTTAGGGCCCTGAATTTTAAGTGCAGTGAGTTTCTAAGTGAAGTCTCCTGAATTTTAATGAGTTTGTCTGCATACATGAATTTGAACAATACATTAAGTCTTGAAACACCGGGTCTGATTTTAATGGAGTAAATTATCCAACTTGAAAGTTAGTTAATAGATTTTTTTAACCTAATAATCAAGGTGATGATACTTTAATTTCAAAAGTCATTAATCATATTTTACAATATCAATATATGCTGTTATGTTAATTTCTTTCCAATCATTAAACTATCTTATCAGGAAAATTAATGTGTCAGTGTGAGCATAAAACATGATTTTTTTTTCCCCTTTCACACTTCCCCCTTGTGATATTTAGTACATAATAATTACATGTACATGGTAGGCATAAAGCCCAAATTGGGTTTGGTTTTGGATTTGCTTTGGACCAGGAAGGTGAGGTGCGAGTTTAAAAATGTTTTTAAACATAAAAAAAAAAAATACATGTGCATGCATGGTACAAGATTTGGTAGGGACAACATGAAGCGTGGTTGGTGTAAGAAGGATAGACTTTATTCTGACTATAGTTAGTTGAAAGGGTTACATCCAGAGAAGTGACACATTTGACTTATAATTTTGAAAGCTGCACTGGTTTTAAGAGAGTTCATTTTGGAGTTAAACAGCATTGAAAAACCATGCCATGGAAGTCTCTGGTCTGTTCACTCTGTAAAAGTTTGGTATATCAGAAAAGTATCTTGCTAAATGTTCGGGAGGAGAAAGTTTTACTTTTTAATGAAGCACAAAGATTTGTGATGGCGATGTCAGTTAACACACAGTACCAAGCAGTGACGTGCCAAAATAGTGGAAAGAGTAGGCCCTTTCAGGACTGGAGTGGAACCCCCTAAAGGACAGGAACCATGACTTGCCTCTTCAGGGTTCGTTTACCTGACACTCAGGCACACAGTACCTGTTTGTGGAATAAATAAACGACCACCACATATTTCCTTCTGAGGAGTGGATCTTCAGCTCCTGCACTTGTGATAGTTCATTCATTAACACGTATATAGGCTTCAAAACATGTATAATTATCACCTGTTACTGCTTGTGTTCTTTTTTTAGATGTGAAAGCAATAAAATCAACCTGTTTCTTTTTTACCCTGGGTATTTATCTGTAGTAATAAATTCCTGATGACTTCATTTACACCCAGCATAGATGCACTGGTGCCGGCCTAGGTAAATGTTGAGTGATTAACACTTGACAGCTGATGACAGTCTCTTTAATTCCCAGCTGTTTGCACATCACTGAAATGACATCACTCTCATTTTCCTGAAAAGATCCCCTACACCCTAACAAGTGCTTCCTCACCATCTTTTCTTTTTTTTTTGAGACAGAGTCTCACTTCGTTGCCCCCAGTAGAGAGACCTGGTGTCACAGCTCAGCAACCTCAGACTCTTGGTCACAAGTGATTCTCTTACCTCAGCCTCCCAAGTAGCTGGGACTATAAGTGCCCAACACAACGCCTGGCTATTTTTAGAGATGGGGCTTGCTCTGGCTCAGGCTGGTCTCAAACTCATGAGCTCAGGTGATCTGCACACCTTGGCCTCCCAGAGTGCTGGGATTACAGACATGAGCCACTGCACCCGGCCTCACCATTCTTTCTTACCATGTCTAATTTCAGGGGATTTTCACCTCCCCTCATTTTCTTTGCTCTTCTCTCCCAGGAGCCAGTGCTAACCTGTTGGTGGATGTTCTTGATGTAAGACCTTCCCATTCTCCTGGGACCCAGCTCTAGCAATCATTCCTGTCATCTATATCTTCTTCTTCTTCTTCTCTCTCTCTCTCTCATTTTCTACTGGCCCCTTCTGCTGTGCTTTCTAGCTTGTTGAAATCCTATAAGCTTCTAATAAGGAGATCCTATAAGCTCAAGTCACCCATCTCCCTATCTCCATTCCTTTGTTGTTTAACTTCTTGAGAGAAGTCTTGTCACTTGCACTTTCTACCTTCCCTTCACTCATTGCCCTGGAAATCCTGCTCCTCCCCTTCAGTACCGCACTCAAGTCATCACGGCCTCCTCATTGAACAACAGGCCAGTGGCTCTTTCTCAGTCTTCATTCTCTGTGGACTCTCAGCAGCGCTTGGCACTGTTTATTATCTGCTCCTTGGAACTCCATCTTCATCAGCTTCCAGGAATTGTCTGCTCCAATATCCTTCCTACTCTTCTAATTGTGCGTTCTGTTTCCACTGGTAGTCTCATTTTCCCTTTTAATGAAAGTCATTTCCTGGTGTCTGTTCTCTGTTTTCGTTTTTTTCTCTTTTGGAAATTAGACACTTTAATACAATTTGTAATTACACCCATCTGTGTGATCGTTACATTAATGCCTATCTCTCCTGCCAGATTATAAACTCCATGAGTGCAGGTACCAGACCTGCTGTGGTTCTTCATTATATCCCTACCCCCTAGAGCAGTGCTTGGCATGTAGTAAGCAATCAGAAATCCCCAGTGGTGACGGAGGTAAGCTTGCCCCCTTCCGTGTATGACTCCCCAACTTTCTATATCGTTATATCCCCAGCCTCTCAGATGCCTCTCTCTCATATCACAATGAATTCATTCCTCTTATCTAATGCCTTTCATGAATTTTCATGTGTCTGTTAACACTGCTATAATGTTTTCTCCCAGTTATCTAGGTTCAAAATCTGGAAGTCATCTTCGCCTCTGCCTTTTCTTCAGTCCCTACGTACATTTTGTTGCCAAGTCCTTTCCATTTCTTCTTCCACCACCCTAGTTTAGGCCCGCCACACCTCTCACCCAGACTTTTCAATGTCCTTCTAAGTGGCCTGAGCACTTCCAGTCTCACTTGGGCAGCATCTTCCCTTCCCCTATTCCATCCTACACACTCAGAGCCAATTAGTTTTGAGAGCATGGCTCTGATTATCACATAATATTAATCCCTTATCTCTCCTCTTAACAGTTTTGTTTTCCTTTGCCCAATTGAATACATCATCCTCAGCCTATTACTCCAAACTCCCCTAGCATGGCTGCAGCTCTGTCTCCCTCGGTTCCCTACAGGAGTACTAACCTCTAACCAGGGCCCCTGAAACCTGTGCTAGGTGCGTTGTGGCCACATTTTCATCTGACCAGTGTGAAGTTACTAGTGGCTCTTACATGAGGGAAAAGATGATATTTTTAGTCTCTAAGATAATATTTTTTTACATTTTGGAATTAAAATGTTCCTTATAAAATGCTGGTTATAATGGTCATTATCTCGGGCAGCGACTGTGGCTCAGTCGGTAGGGCGCCAACCCCATATACTGAGAGTGGTGGGTTCAAGCCCGGCCCCGGCCAAACTGCAACAACAAAAAATAGCCGGGCGTTGTGGTGGATGCCTGTGGTCCCAGCTACTCGGGAGGCTGAGGCAAGAGAATCGCCTAAGCCCAGGAGTTGGAGGTTGCTGTGAGCTGTGTGATGCCACGGAACTCTACCGAGGGTAGCAGTGAGACTCTGTCTCTACAAAAAAAAAAAATGCAATAATGGTCATTATCTCACTACCATTTGGAAAATAAAAAGCTTATTATCATAGAATTCTTGCTATTTTGTTTCCCTGAGGGAAAAATAAGGCTATTTCCAGCTCACTTGTCTCCCCAAGCAAATTTTATGGAATACACAGTTCCTAACTTTCAGCTTCTTTCACTACCACTTTTCCCCCTCCCTGGCAATTTTATTAATTCATGAAATTAAGAAGTCTAGGAATAAAAAAAAAAAAAAGAAGAAGAGGAAGAAGAAGTCTAGGAGTCACTGCTCTTGCCAGAATGGGGGTTCCAGAAACGTGCCTCATTTCTGCCTGTGGACATCCTGCCTGTCTTGGCTGGTGCTTCTCGTCTGTCACTTTCCTTAGGAGGCTGTACGGGAGCCTGCCCCAGCCTCCCCGGATGCTTTCCTTTTCTTCAGTGGTGCTTTGCACGCTGTAGTGCCTTTTGCATCGCACTCACCATGTTCCTCCGATATAATAAGCAGAACCATCTTCTTTCTCTACTTCCCCAACTCCCCACTCCCATGATAAATTTCTTTTGGACAAAAACTTGTTTATCTTCGTATTCTTTGCATTACCAAACACTGCACTTAGTACATATTTGCGGCTTGAAAAAAATTGTGCTTGAACTGAAATGTCAGGATGATACTGATAAAATAGTTTGATGAAGTCAAACTCTTTATCTTTTGGGGAAGGAACCCTTTAAAGGTACTAGCTTAGAATTTCTTCCCCTGATGATTCTGAAATTAAAATTACTGTTGCTTACTGAAACATGTTAGGAATGATTGCCCATTTATCTTTTAAAGACAAAATAATCCTCACCTGCAACTCTAGACGTTTCAGAGTGGGATTCAGGCTTGCCGTGACTGTGGTAGTAAAGTTGAGAAATCATGTTTCATTTGGCATTTTCCTGTGAAAACTTTATTGAAAAGGTGATTTTGATTTCATTTTCACTGAAGAAGCCCTGGAAATCTTCTTTTTCCCCAGGTAATAGACTGCAATTTCTTTGTCTCCGGCCTTGTCTAGAACTGTCAGCCCCTGTGAACACTGGCCTGATCTAGACAATGAGGCTTTCTCTGTGTCTTTGAGAAAGCCATCTTTGTGCTGCATACAGGCCTGCCACTTTTATTCTTCATTAAAAAAGTTTTCTTAATGAATTCGATTTTTCTTCTGCTTTGTATATCTCTGCTCACTCCCTCAAACCTTTTGTTACTGAGTTTGAATTGTGTGAAAGCAAACTTGGGTGGGAGACAGGCAGAAATGGATGAGGCCCATTTCAGCGCTGTCTACATGTCCAGGTTCCTGACCCTCCTTGGAGCACTTTTCAGCTTTTCCCCTCCGACGTCCCGAGATCATCTTGACTTGGGGAGTGTGGCAACATTTCTTACATGGAAGACCCTACAAGGAGTCTCTCTTTTTTCTTCTCTTTTCTATTTAAAAGGGGGTGGTGTGAGCTGGGGTGGTGGTGAGTGGTGAAGGCCGTGGGGATGGTTGCAGATGTGGGCAGTTCTTGGCCTTTTTCTGGGCTGCAGGCTGGTTTTTGTTATGAGTGACTGGTATGCAAATAGAAAAGAGCAATTGAATTGTCTCTTGAAGTGATGAAGGCTTAACATTACACTACAGGCATTTTCTAGCAGCATGCCTCACAGTACGGAGGCGGCGTGGTTCTGATTAGCCTTTGAAGAGCCAGGGCTCAATTCAACCTGAGGAAACCTCTTCTGCCGAAAAGATACCACTACATAAAGAGACCCATCAGAGCCCTTGCAGTATCAAAAGATAAAAAAGAGAAGAGTTTGGAGGAGTCATCTGTGGTTTGGCATGTGTATCTTATCTGCAAAAGCCCAAATAAAAGTCAAAGATCGACTCTGCTTTTATTAGCTCAAGTATTTTGTGTTAAAATTTCTTTTGGCTTCCGTGGCCTAACCTTTTTTGACGAAGGAACAAATAATAGAATATCCTTTGCACGTTAAAAGCATAGAAATTACTGAGATTATGGGGAAATATTTCACAGATGTCCTGAAAACATAGCTATGTATAAAAAAGAAAGAAAGAAATATATAGAAATATATATATTTTATGTATAATATAAGAAATATATAGAAATATATATATTTTAATATTATAATAATATAATATTTAATAAATATTAATAATATAATATTTCTATATCTTTCTTTCTTTCTTTCTTTCTTTTTTTTTTTTTTTTTGGTTTGTTTGTTTGGCAGGCCCAGGCTGGGTTTGAACCCACCAGCCCCAGAGCATGTGGCTGGCACTCTAACCACCAAGCTATAGGCGCCCAACCATAGCCATATTGAGTGATTTATTGTTCCTTTTCTTATTAGGAAGTCAGAGGATTCTTGTCTCATTTACTGGGATTTTATAACTGTGTATACTCCCTATAGTTCTCATTGATAGGCTTCTGTAACACTATTATATACTTAACTTTGATGGCCATTTGAATAGGAAAGAAAGTTTTTTTGCAGTTTTTGGCTGGAGCTGGGTTTGAACCTGCCACCTCCGGCATATGGGGCCGGCGCCCTACTCCTTTGAGCCACAGGCGCCGCCCGTAAATTCTTCCTTTAAATGTGTCTTGTTAAAAGTAAAGTTCAGAATTATCTTCCAGTTAAATGCAGTCATGGTTTTGGTGAGCTTTTTGCTAAGCACCACATTTTTGTTAGTACTAAATGTGGACTAACCAGTATGTCTCCTATCTATCATACCTGCAGGGGAAGTGCCCCTAGTTGATCATTCAGAGTCCCATCCTCCTGCACAAAGCTTTGCAGTCCTTCCTTCTGAGTTGGTTTAGAAGCATCCTTGGTGAAAGGCAAGCAAAGCCTGCTGAACTAGTTCATAACAAAATACAAACAGCAAGGAGAACTTGATACCCAAGTTGTTCTTGGATAAGTTACCATGTTTATTGTTTATAAGGTAAAGTTGTTAAGGGAGGGATTTCATCAGCATGTTTTCTGTTTCAGTTCATGTTCATCTGTGAGTCATATTTATTCTAGTCTAACCCCATTTTGCTTGAAATTTTTTTGTACTAGAAAATGTCACGTTCAATAAGTAGAAGAAATTTTGTTTGGGAATCGGAAGAGTCAAGATGTAGTAGTGATAAAGCCAGCGGCAGCACCTCATGCCTGTAATCCCAGCACTCTGGGAGGCTGAGGCAGGAGGGTCCCTACACCTCAGCAGTTTGAGACCAGCCTGAGCAAGAGTGAGACCTCGTATCTACAAAAAATAGAAAAACTAGCTGGGCATTGTGGCAAGCGGCTGTAGTCCCAATTACTTGGAATGTTGAGGCAGGAGGATCTCTTAAACCCAGGAGATTGCTGTGAGCTGAGCTGGCTCCATGGCCCTCTAACCTGGGGCAAAAGAGTGAGACTGGCTCAAAAAAAAAAAAACCCAAACAGATATAGTAGCGACAATTTGGCATCACTTTTGATTCAAAGGAAAAAATATATATAATTCTTAAGGAGGAAAGTGATGTGTATAACTAGGTAAGGGAAAGGAAGCGTCACCGCTGAACTTTAATGTAGGGGGTGGAGAGAGTAAAGGAAATGACTGTAAAATTTTCAGACGTGGTGAGGAGATAGCCTTTGGACTTCCCCAAATATTTCCCTATTCCCTAAAACAGCTCTAGTTGGTTGCCTTATGATTATTATATGAATAGAAAGACATTAGAACTCTTAAACTTGATCTTGAGAGGCCTGTCTTCATATATAATCATCCCCAGATGTCTGTATGTGATTATATATTCCCATAGTGAGGGAATGATAAATGTAAATGAGAGCCATGATATAATTTGGCCTTGCCTGCGTGCACATTTTCAGAATATAATTAAAAGCACATGCCAATGTCAGTAGTTAACTAGGAGGTTTGTGTTAGGTTTTTATAGGACTTTGGCAGAAACCTAAAGCATGTTTTAGTGTCTAAGTCCTTCGTGCCTCCCTCTCTTCTGCCCTTTTTCTCCTCTTTCTTTTTATTCCTCCCTCCTCTTTGGAATCAAAAGGGAAATCTCTAAGTTCTGATTATTCTGCTTTCAAAACTAGGGACAGTTTCAACTTGTACACAGATTAAGTTAATTTTCCAATTTTTGCTTCCCTGCTGGTACCTAAAATTTTAACTAAGTTATACTAGATAGATTATTCTGTTCTTTTTCAAATAAAATCCAATTAGGATGAATATCTTCTAGTCACTATTTCACTACCAAGAACAGGTGGAGGGTGGTGCCCGTAGTTCAGTGGGTAGGCCACCAGCCACATACAGTGAGGCTGGTGGTTTAAACCTGGCCCAGGCTAGCTAAAACAACAATGACAACTGCAACAACAAAAAATAATAGCTGGGTGTTGTGGCAAGTGCCTATAGTTCTGGCTACTCCGGAGGCTGAGGCAAGAGAATCACTTAAGCCCAAGAGTTTGAGGTTGCTGTGAGCTGTGACACCGTGGCACTCTACCTAGGACGACAGCTGGAAGCTCTGTCTCAAAACAACAACAACAAAAACAGGAGGATATATATGGGAAGGGGAGGTGGGGAAGGTGACAGAGGTTATCTTAGGAGAGCAATCATAATATGACTTAGGTGGTCAATGGGGGCTTAGTATATCCTGGTCCTTCATATATTGCCAGATGCTCAGAAAATCCACTGTGCTACATAAATAATTTTTTGTTCAAGTCTGTTTAGTATTCTACTTATGCCTAAGACTGGAATATGTGCCTCTTAAATTTAATAGGCTATGTATTTATGAGTATAGATGATGCAGCTTTAATTTTAAAATAATGCTGAAAGCTTACGTTGTAGATTTAAGTTACAATGTGGACACTACAAAAAACAATCTTTCTCTGATTATAAGAAATTCTTACTTTCCAACTACAGTTTTCATTTATTCTCATCTCCCTATCAGCTCTCAAGAACAAAACAGAAGTGTCTTCCTTCTCTCTATCAACTTTGTAAAATGTAGAAATCTCCAGATTTAAATTCAAATTGATTATTCTTTTCAAGAGGCTACAGTGTGGACAGTAAAGGGTCTAAGGCAGTTATCCAAGAGCTTAATTTCAGTTTGAAAAGGAATTCGCTAGTGGTGTTGAACTCTTTAGAAACGGGTGTGCTGAGTTTCTAACATTTGAGGAAGCTCTTGCATCTGACAGTGGATGAACCAGAACCAGGGTGGATTCCTCCGCCTTCAATTTCAGTAGCAATTCATTTCTCTTTTCTTATGTAACCCTTGAGTTGTGAATTTATGTGTTTGAGAAATCTTTTTTTTTTTTTTTTTTTTTTTTATAGACAAAGTCTCACTTTATCGTCCTCAGTAGAGTGCCATGGCATCACACAGCTCGCAGCAACCTCCAACTCCTGGGCTTAGGCGATTCTCTTGTCTCAGCCTCCCCAGTAGAGCTGGGACTACAGGCACCCACCACAACACCCAGCTATTTTTCTGTTTTGCAGTTCGGCCGAGGCCGGGTTTGAACCCGCCACCTTCGGTATATGGGGCCAGTGCCCTACTCGATGAGCCACAGGCACCACCCGAGAATTCTTGTTTGTTGCCTTTTACTACTAATTTTAAAACTACAAAGAAATAAGAAAAAATGTTTTTTATGGAATACACATATAACATTTTTGTTCATTTTTGTTATTTACTAAGGTCTTTAAAATTGAATAGGGTAGGCCGCGCGCAGTGGCTCACACCTGTAATCCTAGCACTCTGGGAGGCTGAGGCAGGTGAATTGCTTGAGCTCAGGAGTTGGAGACCAGCCTGAGCTAGAGCAAGATCCCGTCTCTGAAAAAAAAAAAAAAAAAAAAAGATAGCTGGGCATTGTTGCGGGTGTCTATATTCCCAGCTACTGGGGAGGTGAGACAAGAGAATTGCTTAAGCCCAAAAGTCTGAGGTTGCTGTGAGCTGTGACACCACGGTACTCTACTGAGGGCCACAAAGTGACTCTGTCTCAAAAAAGAAAAAAAAATGAATAGGGTATCTGGAGCTCCTCAGTCCTCATACCTTCCACCTCATTGTCCTGGAGTCAGGAGTCTATAGTCTCCGTGGGGTTCTGTGCTCCTTTCCTGTTCCAGACACTAGAGTATCTATTGTTGCCATTTGTGACTGAATACCATATTTGTTCCAAACCACCAACTGAGACCCTGGGAATCTAGAAGCTGAAGACTTCGCTCCTGAGAGTTCATTCCTGGGGCCCTTCGTCCCTATACCTACCCATCCTCTACCCTGTGATTTAGATCTTTGCCTCCTCCCTCTGATCACAGCCTCACTGTGAGGTTGTGAGTACTTTCCTGTTACATCTTACTCACTAATTCCTTGTTTTTATTTTAAAATTCATTTGTATACTTTTTTGTTCTGCTGATTGAAGCGTTTTAAAAATTGTCTTGGAATTTTTCACTTAACCGCTTGGTTTTCAAACATATGAAGTGAAAAACTGCCTTTTGGCCAATAAGTTTGTAAAGAGTAGGAAGTAGTTTTTATGCTTATATAAAAATTTAACTGATCTAATGCTATATCTTTGTCATACTGTGTTTCTTTGCAGTCTTCTAAGGAATTGAGAGTCCCTGTGTAATATACTTTGCTACTTGTAAAACAGGCTGTCAAAAGAAAAGTTCTTTTTTTTTTTTGAGACAGAGCCTCAAGCTGTCACCCTGGATAGAGTGCTGTGGCATCATAGCTCACAGCAACCTCCAATTCCTGGGCTCAAGCGAATCTCCTGACTCCACCTCCCAAGTAGCTGGGACTACAGATACCCGCCACAACGCCGGGCCATTTTTTGGTTGCAGCCATCATTGTTGTTTGGCGGGCTGGGCTGGATTCGAACCCGCCAGCTCAGGTGTACGTGGCTGGCGCCTTAGCCTGTTGAGCCACAGGCGCCGAGCCAAAAGAAAAGTTCTTTCTAGTTTATTTTGAAAAACGCCCTAGGACCTCATAATTTTATCCAGGGTTGGAATAGCCTTATTTTTACAACTCTTTATTTTTCATGGGAAATTGAAGTGGAAGTTGGCAGAAGATACAGAGGAACCATATTGTATTTGCCTTTAAAAATTTATCCTATCCAAGAGTCCATATGAAAGTGAGCATCTTAGCACACTATAGAATGTGTTTCTCTTCTCTGTAATTTTTTCATATATATACAAGGATGGACAGAAAGTTCACATGCAATTTAAAATAGTTTAACATAGTAAATTGAACATGAACTTTATGTCCATCCTGTATATTCTACTCTGACTTCTCTATTTTAAAGTCCATATGAGGCTGGCTCGGCACCTCTGGCTCAAGCGGCTAAGGTGCCAGCCACGTACACCTGAGTTGGCGGGTTCGAATCCAGCCCGGGCCTGCTAAACAATGACGGCTGCAAACAAAAAATGGCCGGGCGTTGTGGCAGGAGCCTGTGGTCCCAGCTGCTTGGGAGGCGGAGGCAGGAGACTCGCTTGAGCCCAGGAATTGGAGGTTGTTGTGAGCTGAGATGCCACGGCGCTCTAACCAGGGTAATAACTTGAGGCTCTGTCTCAAAATAAATAAATAAAGTCCATATGAGGTTGGGCGCAGTGGTTCACGCCCGTAATCCCAGCACTCTGGGAGGCCGAGGTGGGTGGATTGCTTGAGCTCACAAGTTTGAGACCAGCCTGAACAAGAGGGAGACCCTATCTCTAAAAATAGCCATGCATTGTGGTGGGCCCCTGTAGCTACTGGGGAGGCTGAGGCAAGAGAATTGCTTGAGCCCAAGAGTTTGAGGTTGCTATGAGCTATGACGCCACGGCACTCTACTGGGGGCAAGAAAGTGAGACTCTATCTCAAGAAAAAGAAGTCTATATAAATGTCACAGACCGATTTTTAAATATTGTCACTGATTTAAAAGTTTTGACCTGGGGCGGCGCCTGTGGCTCAAGGAGTAGGGCACTGGCCCCATATACCAGAGGTGGTGGGTTCAAACCCAGCCCCGGCAAAAAAATAAAAATAAAAAAAATAAAAGTTTTGACCTGTAAAGTATTCTTCCTTCTTTACTTATAAAATGGTATCGATGCAATTGTCTTTCCTGCCACAGCAGTAGGGGACTTCTCCCTGAGAGAAGTTGGACTCTGACTAGTTGCACTTAGGTTGATTATGTCTATGTTTCTCCTCATTCCATTGAATCTGATCTTCTGTCATTTCCCTTTATTATCTGGGATCATGGTAGTTCCCTTCATGTTTAAAAGGAATAAGCAGGCTCTCATTGGTGAAGTCATATATAATCAGATAAAAGGAATACACATACACCCCAAGAGACTGATGAAGAGATGGTACATACATGGAGACCCATTGGTGTGAAGAATAAGTTTTATAGTTGGGTTGAAGTTGTTCTATGTGATGATTTTCTTATTTGGTAAAGAATGTAAAAATAAGGGCAGCGCCTGTGGCTCATTGAGTAGGGCGCTGGCCCCATATACCGAAGGTGGCAGATTCAAACCCAGCCTTGGCCAAACTGCAAAACAGAAAAATAGCCGGGCGTTGTGGCGGGCGCCTGTAGTCCCAGCTACTCGGGAGGCTGAGGCAAGAGAATCGCCTAAGCCCAGGAGTTGGAGGTTGCTGTGAGCTGTGTGA
>CAUYRH010051370.1:0-11598 GCA_963574655.1 Perodicticus potto
ACAGCCTGTCTCTTTCCCATTTGGTCAAAAATTGTGTATGAAAGCCCAGCTGGGCCCAGGACCCTGCCCTGCTCATCCATCTCCAGGGTCCTCAGTGCTTTCAAGTAAAGACCAAACATCCCAGCTGGCATTCAAGTCTCCAGGCTGTGTGCACTGGCCCCTGCCGCCTGCCATGCTGGATGAGTACTTATTGAGCACCATGAGCGGGTTAGGAAATAGAAAGAGGCCATCCAAGCACACATGACTTGCACATCAGAGCTCACTTTCTGCTGGGGACAGAAATGCATTATCTGCCCCGGCTTCTCTAACAAAAACACCTCCTGTCCTTTTTTCTGGCCTCTTCCAGCCAAGATCCATGAAGAAATTGACCAGGTAATTGGACCACAGCGGATCCCAAGTGTCAGTGACCGGGTCAAGATGCCCTACACGGATGCCGTGATCCATGAGATACAGAGGCTGCTAGACTTTGTTCCCATGGGTGTCCCCCACAAAGTCATCCGAGACACCCATTTCCGAGGCTTTCTTCTGCCCAAGGTGGGTTTGCAGCTTCATTGCCACCTTGTCACCCTCCTCTGTACCCCTCCTTCCTCCTGGTTCCCTGGCCCCACAATCCAACACTGATTTCTCCTAACTTCCCCCCCTTTTCACCCCAGGGCACAGATGTATTTCCTGTGCTTGGCTCAGTCCTCAAGGACCCTAAATACTTCCGCTACCCTGATGCCTTCTATCCCCAACACTTCCTGGATGAGCAGGGCCGCTTCAAGAAGAATGAAGCCTTTATGGCTTTTTCCTGTGGTAGGTTTCTATGGCCAAGATCTCCTGAAACCAGGTGTGTGCTGGGTCTACCCTCCAGCCATTGCTCTGTATTTGAAGTTCAAGTCAAAATGGTAACTTGAAGGTTCTGTCATAGAACCCCAAAACTTTAGAATCTCAGAATCAGGGAATAATAGAAACATTGACTTGGATAATTAGAAAAAAGGGTAGATAAGAGTAGCACTAAACAGGGGGTCAGCAAACTTTCTGTGTAGAACCAAATTTAAAATAATTTTGTTGTTTCATTTTTCCAGCCAGATGGTCCCCTTGCCATTTTACTATCCAAGCAGCTATAGACAATTTTTAAATGAACAAGCATGTATATGAACCAGCACTGAAACTTGAAATTTCACATATCACAAAATATTTTTCTTCTTTTGTTATTTTTTTTTAAACCATTGTACAATGTAAGAAGCATCTCTAGTTTGGAGGCCATATGAACACAGACAGCAGGGCAGAGTCACCCAAAAGACAGTGGCTTGCCCACCTGAAGCATAAAATTTTTGTGCAAAGGCATTTTACCTGTGTGTCAGTAAGGATCTGGAGTGAGGTCAGTGGCTGGGAAACCGGACCTCACCCCACCACGAACAAATGGTGGCACCTTAGGTGAATTACTTCAGCTCCCCATCCGTGAAGTGGAGATTACTCTCTCCGAACAATCGGACGGGGCATTACCAGGAGTAAGCATTATTTAAGTGAGAGCTCTCGCTTTTTCCCTCATCAGAGTCTGACACCTGAAAGGCATTTGATAACCCTTTGAGGAACTGCAATGAACACATTGGTCCTTTAAAACCATTCAACCTCGGAATGGGGGGAGGCCTAGCCATCAGGGAAGTAGCTGCCTCCAGTTGGGAACCCACAAGTGGCAGGTCCTAGGAAGTCCTAAATATAGGAATCCATTAAGCTTTTACAACAACCATTTATACAATGGGTACAGTCACCACCCTGAAAATGCTACTGAGGCTCAGTGAGTGGTAAATCCACGTGATCCCGACACCTCTGTCCCCTGTGCAGGTGTGACGTTCCTTTCTATCCTCCCTTCTGCCTACAGGAAAGCGCATGTGTCTGGGCGAGGCCTTGGGGCGCATGGAACTCTTCCTTTACCTCACCTCGGTCCTTCAGAACTTCTCTCTACGCCCCCTAGTGCCACCCGCCGACATCGACGTCACTCCCAAGGTCTCTGGCCTTGGAAACATCCCCCCGAACTATGAGCTGTGCCTCGTGGCCCGCTAAGCGTCCCCTACTGGGCCAGAAACGCACAGCAAAAAACAGAGCTTGGCTCTCACGACATCTCTATAAGACCGCACCATTATTCTTGTCATGGCTCCACAATCACCTATAGTCATCTGAAACTACACAGTAGTATACATTCTACATGCAGAAGAAAAGCAATGCCCTGTCCAAAATTTCAGCAACGTTGATGCTGACTTGATTGAGTCTGCCTAAGTTTCCATCTACACTCAATTTTTCTTGTAGATTCTGGGTCTTTACAATTGTCCCTTTTTGTGTGGGCCCTGATAATGATCAAAACGTGATCTACATTACTTTCTCATCTTGATTCTCATCTTCACCCACTAGCTACTCAAAAGTCAATAAAGAATTCAAGACTGTTGTGTGCAGCATGTTTACTGTGTATTTGTGTGTGACACCAATGTGGGGCACAGGAAACAGCTTGAAATGGGCGTTTTTACTTTTTGTTCACTGTCTTCCCTGCCAGCCCCCTCCAGTGATCTACTCTGGTTGGGGCTCCCCTGAAACACCCCAGCCTCATCCATTTTGCTGACATACAACCTTTCCCCACCATCATGTCTTCTAAACTTGCTTTTCTGGTTGCTCCCACCACAGCTCCCCATTCCAAATACTCCCCATGCCAGTTTGTTCACAGCTGGTTTTATTCCACTTCCAAATTCCATCAACATGGTCAACTGATGAAAACCTTCCCTGATGTTTTATTTACTCAACCAATATTTATTGAATACTCCAAAAATATCAATATGTCATTCAGGTACTTGGGATACATCAATGCGCAGAAACAACAAAGACTCCTACCTTTGTAGAGCTTACATTCTGGTGATGAAGGTAGGCAACAGAGCATAAATGTAACAAATGAATGATTATAGTGTTTTAGAGAAGCAAAGCAGGGAAGAGTGGTACCTGTTGTGTGGTGGGGTGGTGATCATGGCATGCTTGTTGATATATGACAAGAGAATGTTTGTTCCCTTGGAAAACGGCAGAATCACAAGTCAGGAGGATGTGTGCTCAGGAATCCACAAGGAGACCAGTGCAGCTGGAGTGGAGGAAGGCAGAGAGTAGAAATAAATAAGATGAGGAGTGAGAATCACTGAGGCCCAGACAGTGGGGGGCCCTGTGGGCCGAGGTAAGGACTCCGCTTTTACCTTGAGAGTGAGCAAGGTCCTTGGGGAGCTACTGAGCAGGGGATGACATGCACTGGGATATTTTACAAGGCTCACACTGATCACTGCATGATGACTAGACTCAGGAGGTTTTTGTGTACAAAAGCCAAACCAATCAGGGACTACTGGAAGTGGTAATGTTGGCTCATGGATGTGGTAATGTTGGCTCAGACACAGCAGAACCAATGGAGTTGGGGAGAAGATGGTGGATTTAGAATCTACTGTAATGTCTCAGATGGCAGGTTTGCTAATGTATTGTATGTAGGGTGTGAGAGCAAAGGGCATTAGGGCATGACCCCAAGGATCAAATGTCTTCCTTTTTCACCTCTCCTTCCAGGGAATCTCAGGACTCATAACAGTCAAGGTTCCTATTCTTCAGTGACATAAAATGAATTTTGCTACTAAAAGAAGCAGGGCTATTGACTACTGTAAACTGATTATTTAGCTCACAAAACCAATGCCGGTAAAACAGGCAAAGAATATGAGTAGTCAAAAAAGACAGAGTAGGGAAACACCAGCCAAGGTGACACCAAAGCCATCCAGGGGGGCCACTGCCATACCACCCAGCCCCTAGGCACTGGACACTACTGCCAGGGCACACTGGACTCATTGCTGCCAAGACAAGACAACTTCCTGATTATGTCTCTGATTTTCTGTCACATCCTCACAATTCAAAATTTCAGGTGTGCAGTGACATGTGAAAGCCTTAGAGCTCAGAGTATGGCGAGGAAGGATAAATAGCTCCTTCAGCTTCTGTGGTAGAATGCGAAGCCTTGCCTGTGGTCAATGACATCAACATATGGGTTTCTTGCAAAACTGGAAAACACTTTTGAGTCTGAGTATATAATAAATGATAAATAGACATTTTAACAATGTTAATTCTTCCCAGCCATGAGCATGGTATGTTCTTCCATTTGTTAAAGGCCCTGGGATATGTTTTCCAAAAGCCTGGGCAAAGACATGGTTTTAGTTTTCTAAATTATACCAAATGTTTTCTAAAGCTATTGTGCCAAATTTCCCACTTAAGTATTGCCAATCTAGTAGGTATGAATTTCAATTCATTTCATGCCTACTAGATTGGCAATGCTTAAGAGAAGAATTGTTGTTCTCATTTGTGTTTCTTTGATTGTTAATTAAGCTAATTGACTTTCATTTGATACCTTTTCAAGCTTTCCAATTTTCTATTTGGTTATTTTGTCAGATTTTTTATTAATTTTCCAGAGTTTTCATATACTTTATATATTAATCCATATTCACATATATTTTAAAAATATTTTCTCTTATTTTGCAACTTGTACTCTCATCCTTTTACTTTATACCTGATGCCTTTTAGTGAACAGAAGGTCTTAATTTTAATGTAGTCAAATTTATAAACCTTTTCTTTTATGATTAGAATTTTTGTATTCTGTTTAATAAGCCATTTTCGACCTCAGAGTCAGAAAGACATTTTCTTGTTACATGTTTGAAGTTGTACCTTTTTCAGTAAGATCATTTTCTGGAATTGATGTTTGTAAATGATCCAAAGTTGACATCCAATTACTTTGTTTTCCCCAAATAGATAACCAGTGGCATTAACACTATTTATTGTTAGTCCTACAATTCCCTAGGATCTATAAGACCTGTTATATCATGGATCACATTTTTTATTTCTAGACTCTTAATTCTATTTCATTGATTTATTATCTTTTCCTACACCAATACTCTATTGTTTCAATTAATGTCGCTTCATAATAAGTGTTTATATCATATAGGATAAGGCATGCAGGATATTTTTTTTTCTTCAGGAATCTCTTGTCTACAATTACTGTAGTTCATATAAATTTACTATAAATTTCTTTTATATGAATTTACTCCAGTATTTTGGCTTACGAGAATATAATTTTTTAAGTTTCTAAATATATTCTCATATACTTAGTTTATATTTGTTGATCGTATAACTATATTTTGGGGGTTTTTTTTAAGTATAATTGTTATACTTTCATTAATTATTTTTTTAAATTTTTATTAAATCATAATTGTGTACATTGGTGCAATCATGGGGCACAATGTACTGACTTTACATACAATCTGAAATATCCTCACTAAACTATTTAACATAGCCTTCATGGCCTTTTAATCACTATATGAAGACATTTATATTCTACACTTAGTAATTTTCACTTGTACCCTTGTAAGATGCACCGTAAGTGTGATCCCACCAATCACCCTCCCTCCACCCATCCTCCCCCCTACCCTCCCCTCCCAAGTGTTTTTGTTAGAGATCCACTTACACATGAGAATGAGGAGACATGTATGAGGATATTTATAGCAATACTGTTCACAATAGCAAAAACTTGGAAACAACTCTGATTCCATTAACAGAATAGGCAAATAAATCCACATGACAGTATTGAAAAACAATGAGTGGAGTCAGACCAGAGGCCTCACGCCTCCTCTGTGCCTTCATTTACTCTCTGGATTCTGAGCTGGCGCAGTCATCGCTGTCACTGGTTTCAAAGAGAAAAATAAACACGCTGCTGCCCTGACACAGCCAAATAAGAAAAACTAATCTCTAATCTGTCAAGTACGAGCTAAGCTGCTTAGCGGTGTGCTTTCTCATATTCACATCGCAGCACACACGAGTTGTATGCTTGACAGCAGAAAGTGACGTTTGGGAGGAAAAGAAACAAAAGGTGAATGGAGGGGGCTGTGGAGAACATCAGAGATGTAGCTTGGAGGTGAAGAAGTGGTGAGAGCCCTATGAGTCTGTGCACCAGTCGCCAACCCAGTCTTCCCATCACAGCCTAGAAGATGTTGGGCTAAGAATAACACACAATTGGAAAAGAAACATGTTCTGCGGCCATCAAAAGGAAAGCAAAATCTAACTCTGGTTTAGGAAGAGAAATACTGAAAAATCACATATAAAGGCCAGGCATGGTGGCTCATACCTGTAATCCTAGTACTGAGGCCGAGGCAGGTGGATTGCCTGATCTCAGGAGTTTGAGATCAGCCTGAGCTGGAGCAAGATCTTGCCTCTAAAAGTAACTGGGCATTGTGACCAGTGCCTGTAGTCCCAGCTACTCGGGAGGCTGAGGCAAGAGAATCACTTGAACCCAAGAATTTGAGGTTGCTGTGAGCAATGATGCTACGGCACTCTACTCAGGGCGACAGAGTGAGACCCTGTATCAAAAAAAAGAAAGAAAGAAAAATCACATACAAGATTGTTGCAGTAAAAAAAGAGAAATATCTAATAACAAAAGAAAAGTGTCTAAGAATAATTGACAAGTACTCTAGTTTGGGAAAGAATTTACCTGAGAGGTCTTATCATTAAACTGCCTATCCTAAGGAGTCCAACCCTGGGAGTCTATTTGATGAAATATTCAAGTCTTAGAAGAAATAATCCAGTTCTCCTTTATCCATCAGTCCTCTCAGATGTAAAGTGGAACTCTGTTTCTCAATTTGACTAAAATCTGAGGGGAGAGCTACAGCACAAGTGGCCCTGTTTCTACTCATTCAGATAAAAGGGAACAGAGTGCCAGCAGCACGTCAGTTATCTATTGTGGTGGTATAAACTACTCCCAAAACGGAGCCATCTTGTGTTAGTTCACAAATCTAACAAAAAAGAGCCATCTTGTTAGTTCACAAATCTTTAGCTCATCGATTCAGGTTGGGCTCAGTTGGGGAGTTACGTGGTTCTCTTCTCTGGGCTTTCATGTGACTGGCAGCTGGTGGCTTGTCTGGGCTTGGACGGTCTAAGGGGGGCCCACTCACATGGCTAGTGGTCAATTCTGACTGTCAGTTGTTTGGTCCAGGGGATCAGAGGGAACGACTCATCTCTGCTGTATGGAACTTCCCATTCCTCAGTAGGCTAGCTATGGCTTTGTGTACGGTCTCAAGTCAGTGTTTCAAGGTGGTGGGAACGGAAATGTATGGTCTCTTGAGAGCCAGTCCCAGAAATCAGACAATATCATTTCACACATTGGATTGGTCACAGGGGCAGCTGAGATCCCACATATAGGGAAATAGGCACCACTTCTTGCTGAGAAGTATGATAGTCCCATTGCAGAGGGGTATGCATGCAGAGATGGGAAGAATTATCCTTAATTCTTAATCCAGGCTTCTATAACCAAGTACTGTAGACTGGGTGGCTTATAAACAATAGATACTTATTTCCCACAGCTCTGGAGGCTAAAAGTCCAAGATCAGAGTGTCAGTGTAGTAGGATTCTGGGGAGGGGCCTCTTCAGGATTGCAGATAGCCCCAACTTCTCACTGTATCCTTATATGGTGAAAATGAGGCAGGAGAGCTCGCTGAGGTTCTTTCTTAAAGGGCACTAACCCCATTTATGAGGAATCTATCGTCATAAGTTAATTGCATCCCAAAAGCTCCATCTCCTAATACCATCACATTGGGAGTTATGATATTAATATAAGAAATTTGGGGTCACATGGACATTAAATCCATTTCAGTAGACATCTTTGTAAATAGTCTACTATAGAAAGAAACTATAAAATATCTTCAGGGATATCAAGGTACATATAAACTTTAGAAAACAGAGCTCAGACCCTGGTATTAATCCCACCTCTGAACGCAGAACACAGTGGGGAAGCAGGTTGATAGTACAGAGGCCAACTGGCCTGTTCCATTTGAGCTCTTCATAATCCAAAGCCAGTGTACAATGAATTACTGCCCAGGTGATATAAGTGATTTACTAAGAAATACTTCATAATGTTCTATGTTTAAATATAAAATTCTTGTGGAAAAACACATAAAGCTCAAAGGAAGTAAGGTAGAGAGCAAGACTAAATAAGCTTTATATGCTACCAAAATAAAAAGCATTCATGGAAAATTGACCCCTGCTCAACTAGAGGGGGGAATTATGGAAAAGTCTTATTTAAGAATTTCGATTGCTTTCTTTACCTTTAGTAACCTCCAAGAACGTGGAGGTGTGGCTGTGTTAGCTTAACTACAGGAACATCCCTGCCGATGGGATCTCTTTCATGGATGCATTTCCCATGTCAAGGGCGATCATGGCAAGTGTGGTTTGCATCCAGATTTGTGTGGCTGGTGGTGGTGCATTGGGAAAAGGTGGAGCTTTGGGGATGGGAAAAGTGTGATCTTGGCAGCTTATTCACTTTCCTTATATGCTTTAGAAAAAAAGTTTAAAGAGCTATGCCACGTGGCTGTTATTACACCTTTCCAGAGCCTTTCAGAATAATTTAAGAAATGGAACTCATAAATCCCTCACCAAACTATAAACTACAACATTACCAAAACTGTTGAACTCAACTGTGTGTTCCTCTCATTCTCTTTTTCCCCCACCCTCAAAGGTAAATCTTATCCTGAATAACATTCAGAATGACTAAATCATGGTGACTATCAACATTCTGGCTTCAACCATAAGCTCATTCTGGCTTTGATTGTCAAATATAGCACAGTTTGGTCCTCGTGTGCTATCCCCTTCCATCCTTTTTTTTCTTCCTTACTGGGCTTAACCTCTTAGTTATCATTCTGTTACCTTTGGTACGACTCAATAATTATGTTGTCAAGTGCATCAATGAATTAAGGAAAAGATTTGAGAAGTGAATATTCTTTCATTGACAGAGACATCACAGAAATAATAAAAGTGACAAGATCTAGCTCTTCAGGTGCATTTTCTATAAACTTGAACTGGCCATTCTACATTAGATATTATTTTTTTTTTTTTGAACTTCACAACAAACAGTAGCAATAGATACTTCTATTGTTCCCTTTTCAGAAGACAGAAGCCTGAGGCTTACATAACTTTTCTAAGATGTGACCGACTTCAGAGGTTGTAAGCTAAACTCAGCCTCATAATTTTTTTTTTAATTTTTTAAAGACAGTGTCTCACTTTATTGCCCTTGATAGAGCCCCGAGGTGTCACAGGTCACAGCAACCTCCAACTTCTGGGCTTAGGCAATTCTCTTGCCTCAGCCTCACAAATAGCTGGAACTACAGGTGCCTTCCAGAACGCCTGGCTATTTTTTTGTTGCAGTTTGGCTGGGGCCAGGTTTGAACTCGCCACCCTTGGCATATGGGGCCGACGCCCTACCCACTGAGCCACAGGTGCCGCCCCATCAGCCTCATAACTTAAATTGCATTCTTGGACCTACATCAGGAGCCTGAAAGAAATGCAGGATTTTGACCCTCACCCAAGACTTCTAAATCCTTTCCTGCATATTAACAAGAGCCCTAGGAGATTCCTAGGCACTCTGAAATTTGCTTTACTGCACTCTCAAAACCTAGTAGAGAGATTCAATACCTGGGGATTTAGTAAGAACAGACTAGAAGAATGAAGATAATTTTAACCAGCAATTAATCCATATTATCCAGTTTTCATTGAACTGAACATAATCAATCAATTTTATAATTTATATACACAAGATTTCTATGGCTATGTCTGTGCAGATGGCTGGGTCAAATATTGTATGTGCATTATATAGAAAATAATTGATAGGATACTGGTAGTCAGGCACACAGAACCATCACAGTAAGAAGTGCCCAGCATTCTGGTCTAAGGATTTTAGCATTTTCAGTGTGAGAGGTATTTAACCTGATTTAGCAATTATGCTCTATTGCCATTAAAATGAAATGGCCCCAATGAAAGGAATGAAGTCAATCTTCACTACAGCTCCATGATGCAGTACTGCTTTATTTCACCCTTATTTGCTAATGCCACTGCATGTGAGAGGTAGCTGTTCAGAAAGTTTCCAGTGGGCAAGCTCCATGCTCACCAGAATCATGAATATTAATGATGGCATCATCATCTCAGCATTGATGAGCAATTGAAATCTTGAAGGTCATGGCTACTAGATAATAGTTGCCTACAATCTTTATTTTCATGTAATTCTTTTTTATTTGTCCCGTGCTTGCGTTTTCTTCCTCTCAAATGTGTGATGTCCACGTCTATCTGATTTTGATGAAATTTTTCTTGGAACCTCTGTTCCAGCACTTTACCGCAAATAGATTACTCAATCTTTTTCTCAGCTTGTCAGGAATACTACCGCATTTGGTCTCCCTATTCAAATAAGTTGTCTATATCAGAAATATTGGCTACAAGGATGACAATAGCTTGAATTTGCTGAGGATTTACTTTGTGCCAGCCACTGCTGTGACTGTACATGCATTCAGCTCACTTGCTCCCATAATCCTTCATTTAAAGACTTTTCCCTTAATAATACATATTTATTTCTATAATAAAATCCCCCAATTTGCTTTATTAAAACTATTTCCTAATTTTTCTTTAGAATATTAAAGATGTTAACAAGGCATTTTTATAGATATTCTTATTTATAGAATAGACTCTCCCTGAACATTTTGTTAATTTAATTAGAAACTTTTGGTTCTTAAACAAGAGTGTTCACTTCGTGTGTATGACACAAAGAGTAACGTCTAACGCAAACTGTGTAATTTAGTTCATATTAATATGTCAATAAGGGCTTATAAATTCCTCATGTAATATAAAAGAAATAGAGTGGAAGAATATATAGGGGCATATTTTGAGTGTTTTCTGCTTAATTTTTCTGTGAGCCTGAAACTACTAAAAAAAAGTATATTGATTGAAAAAAGAATGTGCACATGATAAATCTTTGATGCAATCTCTTTCTCTGAAGGCAAATAGAATATATCAGATATGACCTATGGCCCATTGTTTCAATACTGGATGAAAATTGGAGATTCTCTGTCCCTTTCTAAAGACTCTGCTCATGGCCGGGAAGAATCAACATTGTTAAAATGTCCATACTACCCAAAGCAATCTACAGATTTAATACAAGCCCCATTAAAGCACCTCTGTCATACTTTAAAGATCTGGAAAAACTAGTACTTCATTTTATATGGAAACAAAAAAAAACCTCCAATAGCCAAGACATTACTCAGAAATAAAAACAAGTCAGGTGGAATCACACTACCAGACTTCAGACTATACTATAAATTTATAGTGATCAAAACAGCATGGTACTGGCACAAAAATACAGAGGTAGATGTATGGAACAGGATTGAGAACTAAGAGATGATCTTATCATCATTTGATCTTTAATAAGCCTATCAAAAACTTAAATTGGGGGAAAATCTCCCTATTTAGCAAATGGCGCTGGGTGAATTGGCTAGCAATTTGTAGAAGACTGAAACTGGAACCACACCTTTCACCTCTAACAAAATTTGACTCTCACTAGATAAAAGACTTAAACCTAAGACATGAAACCATAAAGATTCTTGGAGAGAGTGCAGGGGAAACACTTGAAGAAGTTAGCCTGGGAGAAAACTTTATGAGGGTAATTTAAGCAATACCAAAAATACATTACTGGGATCTGATCAAACTAAAAAGCTTCTGTACTGCCAAGAACACAGTAAGTAAAGCAAGTAGACAGCC
>CAUYRH010051373.1:0-87856 GCA_963574655.1 Perodicticus potto
CCAATGAAGACCCAGGCCCTGGAAACTGACATGATATTGACCAGTCAGATGTGCAGGAAGAGCAGACAGCAAGGCACCATCCATGAAATTTACCAGCAAGAAGAGCACGGGAAGGAGACAGCAAGGCACCAGTGTCTTCCGGCACAGGTGTCCGGCCCTTCCGCCCGCTGGTTTCTCCATCTGCCACAGCATCAGCGCTGCCAGGGCCAAGGCAGCAGTTGTAGGGCTGCCTTGTCCTGCATCAAGGAGACACAAGATGAATCTGGAACTTCATCTTGTGGTGCCAGAAAATAAGGAAACACAAAAAAGACAAAGGGATGGAAGGCTTATTAAAAGAACACACAAGCCCCCCGACAGTGCAAAGATAGAACAATATGAGAAGTGTGAAAATACCTATAACTTTAACTTAGATAATTATATAAATATTCATGACTTTATACTAATAATATAAACAAATCACGGAATTAATGAATAAATAAATAAGCAAACCAACCAAGAAGGGAGAAGAGGCAGCACTTTGTCAGAGCAGAATCCAGTTACTGGTCAGTAAGTAGAAGGCGTCATCAGCAAACACCAGCGATGAATGGTCCAGGGGAGGCGCACCAGTAAGTGGTAAAGTTAATGGGTGAAGTTTACGGAGAACCAGGACTGTCATGGTTTCAAAGAATCTCCACCAAGATACTCAGCAACCACAGAGGGAAAGATGGTTCATTTGTGGCAGGGAAATCTGGTAGGTGCACACTTGACCAAATCAGCCGGGAGAAGACGCCGTGTGTCACTGATTCCTCGATATCAAGCACTAAGGACATCATTGCTACGGTATCACTGTCAACATGTCACAGTTTATCCCGACTGTGAGAACACAGCAGACAGTCCTACACTAAGAGACTGGCCACACGAGGAGGAATCTTCAAGAGTGTTGAGCTCATGAAAGGCAGGCAGAGAAGGATGGATACGCCAGGATCTCACTCGTGTGGAGTCTAAGAAGGTCGAGCTTACAGACGTGGAGAGCAGAACGGTGGCTTCCCAATGGAGGGGAAAGGAAGTGGAGGGTGAGGACAGGTTTTCCCTGGTGCCATTTTACAGTTACGTTAAAGGAGGAAGTTCTGGGGCCCTGTCACACATTAGGGTGACTCTTGTCAGCACTACTGCATCTCATATTTCAAATCAGCTGGAAGAGAGGATTGTTCTCCCTACAAAGAGACTATAAATGTTTGAGGAGAGGAATCAGCTAATCGGCCCCAGTGGATCGTTGTACAATGTACACATGTGTCAAAACACTTACATTGCACCGCAAAAATATATACAAGTATGATTTGTCAATTAAAAACTGCTATGTTTGAGTTTGTCTACACCAAAACTGCTGTTGGTGTTGGATCCTGATGAAGGATGTTCGGGTTATGGGGTGCGACCCCTCATGGACGGCTCGGTGCCATTCTTCTAGTAGTGACTTGTCATTCTGGGGAGAACACACGTTCTTGCAGAAATGGCTTTGTTCCCTCAAGAGAAGGTGTTTGAAAGCCTGGAGGTTTTCTCTCTTCACGTATACCCATTTCCTCCTTGACCACCTCTGCTATGTTGTAAGGCAACAGGACAGGCCTCTCCAGAAGCCAGGGCCGTGCCCTTGAACTTCACTCCTAGCTTGCAGAACCACAATCTTAGTAATGCTCTTTCTTATCAATTGCCCAACCTCAGGTATTCCGTTAGAGCAACACAAAACATACCATAATAAAACTTCCTTTAAAAAGTGTCAACATCACAAAAGACGAGGGTAAACTGAGGAATGTTTATAGACAGGAGAAATCTAAGGGAGAAACATGAATGTTATACAATATGGCGTCTTAGTTAGAATCCTCGGACATAAAAAGAAAATTCATTGGAAAACACAAGTGAAATTAGAATGGGACTTATATTTTAGTTAATGAAATACACCAACAGTAAGGTCTTTTTCTTGATAATTATAATTGCGTTAAAATAGCAATGTTAGGAGTGGTGAGATGAAGAAGATAAGGAAACTTTCCACATTGTTTTTGTAATGTTTTATAATTTTAAAATTAGTTCAAAAGAAAAAGTTTCCATAAAATGGTAAATCACTTGCTTTGATTGCTCTGTAGCTTCTAGATACAGTTTGAAGTTTCCCACAGATGGAATGACCTTCAGGCCTCTATTTGCTGAATTACAACTACCACCCTGAACAACTTCATATCACGCTTAATTGCATAGAATTGCTGAATCATTTCAGCAGTCTAATAATTAAAAATATATATCAACTAGTACAATGGGACAAAGATGTCACAATCATAAATAGTGAAATAGCTTTTCCATTTTATTCATAAGCACGATAAGTAATAAAGTCACAGCTAAAAAAAATTCTTCTCCTATGCATATTATATTCATTGTCATTACCGCATTTCTAAAACAACTTAAAGTGTCTAAATGTATGGACTTTTTTTTATGTAGAGTGGCTTATCTGAAAGGGCATATATTGGCTACAAATCATATGGCATTTTAAAATTAACTCATATTATATTTTGTGACTGAAAACATATCTGTGCTAGCAACATAAACAGGTTCAGGTAAGCAGGAAAATAACAGGAAAAGAGATGCATTTTTATTTCATTGGATGAAAACGTTCAATCCCCTATGTAGCATGTGCCCTAACACATAAACATAATGTTGAAGGGGTTCAAGTTATTGGTTTTACAGAAAGTGACGTGATTTTAGTGGTTAAAACAGCTGCGTTCCTATGCAGAAGACAGTGGAATGACTTTGAAGTTTTATGATGGAAACTATGCTTCTAGGAGCATTTTGTGTTCACTATTTTTATTTTTATTTATTTATTTTTAGGACACTATTAAAATTTGCTTTTAACACTTCTTTGGGAAAGGAAATATCACACATTTAGTCAATAAAGAAAAACACAGTTACAGTAGCCTTTTATTTTTAATTCCTATTATGCCATGAATTCATAGGGGAAAGGTTCCAGTGAGGAGGTACCTTGCCATTGAATATGACAAAACTTTGTATGAGCATTATGCCACAAATCCATGGGGAATAGGTTCCAGAACCTTACATTCCTGTTCTGTTGGTTTTCTTGGTTATTAAGCTGTGTGTTGTGCCTTGCACCTTTTATGCCATGAATTCATGGCACTTATGTTACTGTTCCGTGGGCACTCTTGGTTCTCCTGCTGTATACATATTATGCCATGAATTCAGGGGGAGGGCCCAGCACAAGATGCTCAGCTGGTTCTCCTGTGTGCTACGCTGTACACCTGTCATGCCATGAATTCATAGGGAATGGGTTCCAGCACCTAACATCACAGTTCCATTGGTTCTCCTCATTCTCCTGTGTGCTACACTGTAAGCCTATTATGTCATGAATTCACAGGGAATGGGTTCTAGCGGCTCAGGCCCCTTTCCATTGCTTCTCACAGAGTGAGCTTCTCTGGGTGGAACAGGCTGGAGTTTCAGTTAAACCCAGGTACCATTCTCTTGGGCTTCCTTCTTGCTTTGATCATTTTCCTTTACGCATTTCAGGAAGTTATCTTGGAAATTAGAGTGCTTAACATGTTCAATACAAACATTAATCCTCTTGGCAAGAATTTTGCCCTTAACTTGCTTGTTCACAACAATGCCAACAGGATGCTGAGTAACACTGTAGACTCTTCCAGTTTTGCCATGGTGACTTCTCTGTGGCATGCCTTTCTGAACAGTACCCATTCCCTTGATGTCTACAATATCACCTTTCTTGTAGATTCCTATCTATGTGGCCAAAGGAGCAACTCCATGTTTTCTAGAAGGCCCAGAGAATGTGTATCAGTTGCCTCTCCTCTTTCCCTTTGTGTTTGTCATTTTGGTGAATTACTGGAGGATGGCGTCTCTGGCCAAAAGGCAGACTATTTTTATTTATTAATCAATCAAGGTAAATGGAATCAAGAGTCAAATCATACACATATTTAAACTAACCACTTTATTGTCTATATTTTACTAACCACTTATTACTAACCATTAAACTAACCACTTATTTGTCTGTATTATAAGCTTCTTCAAAAAAGATTTGTACCAAATCAGATTTAAGTAACAAAATACTTTTTGAAAAAACACATTTTAATATCTTTTTAGAGAATGAAATAAGTAAACCTTCCCACAAATGCATGACTGTCCTGAAAAATTTCCATTCCTATAAATGTCATTTGACATCCTCATGATTTTCATGAGTAAGGCTATCACTGAGCTCTAGGGGTGATATGGCACCGTTTGTGTTATTGTCTTTAAGACAGGTGGCAGGAACAGGAACTGGATTACTGGGTCTTCTTGTTGGGTAGAATGGAAATCCCTCCTTCCTTTGCACTGCCTTGCTCCCCAGCCTCACCTCTTACTTATACTTGCCTCACCAGTATCACTGAACTTCTTAGGGCTCCTTATTAGTCAGGTTTCTCTAAACAGAACCAAAAAGAGATACAGGTAGGTAAGGCGATGGCAAAAGGAGTTGCATCATGGAAAATGCTCACATGATTTTGGAAGCCCCCCCATCTGCAGGTTGGGCACCTTGGAAGTCGGGAGGTACTTCAGGCTAGATCAGAAAGTTTAAAACACCGCAGGAGCCATTGGCGTAATTCCCAGCATGCTAAGATGACTACTGGCATTGGTGATGGCAGATATTTACTCAGTCTATTTATACAAAAGCTAATATATTCCTTCAACCCTCTCAAAGACACATCTAGAAAAATATCTTACCAACTATTTGGGTATCCCTTAGCTCAGTCCAGTTGATACATAAGAATAAGCATCACGGATTCCCTGAAAATTGATTATTTTTCATAATTCTTTGTATATTCTTCTCCCTCTTTAGAAATATTTTTATATCTCCCTGCAATATAATATAAGCCATCCTTTCCTGGCTGGCAACTTTCAGACCTTTAGACTCAGCTCAGTTATCCGTTTCTGTCTTTCTCCAGAACAAACCTCTCTCTCAAGACTTACCATGTCAGAATGTCAGCACCTTGAGGACAGGTGTAATGCCCATCTTTGTGTTAGCTGTTGCTGTGAATGATCCAATACAAAGTTGTAGGGGCATTTGTTCCTCTGCTCACCTGCAGGAGTCTGGGAGTCTTTCCTTCAGGCTGTGGGTGTGCTGCTAGCTCAGAAACTCTGTGCCGCTTGTCACATGCTGTGGTCCTGGCCAGAGGGGTAATGGCTACCTAAGATCATGTGCTGCTAGCAGAGAAGCTTCCAAATACATGAGTGGAAAGACATGTAGATGGCTGTAAAAGCTTGGAAATAGTAGAATGTCATGTCTGCTTTGTTTTATTAGACAAGGAAAGTCATGTGGCCAGGCTAACCACCAACGGAGAAAACAAACTTTTCCCATAAATGGTGGTGGAGGGTGGGAATGGGGACCAATTTTTGCTGACAACTAATCATCTTTCACAACTGACCATGACTGATGTCTAGAACAGGGTCTCTGGCACACAGGGTGTGTTGGATCTATTTTAGAGTGCTGAACTTCTCTTAACAAAAATTTTCAATGGTTCACCATTTTTTTCATTTGGAAAAGTAAACATATTAAAAGCTGTGTCAACTATAGCTCAGTCTTTAATTGAGAGTCTCATCACACTGTCTGAGAGTCCTCTGCTTTCCCACTGTCTCCTTCTCTCCACCACGAACTCCAGGATGTCTTGTATTGTTATTATCCTCACCCCTTGATAGTAGGCTTGCCATCTGGGAAGTGAGCACTAAATGCTCCTTGAATAAATAACAACAGAAGATCAGAAAGAAACAGAAGACAGAAATAAATCAAAGCTAAGCTAAGCCAAAACAGAGCAAGCTGCTTATGTGCCAAGAGTGTCTCTTCTCTCATTGGTGCTTCTGCATTTATGAGAGTATTTGTTCTTTCCTTTGAAGAGATAGTCAAAAACTTTTGACTTAACCACTTGTTATAATTCATCATAAGGTAAGCCTTTAAATTTGTTTTTGCTTGCTTGCTAATCTATGTCAT
Organism: Perodicticus potto; assembly: GCA_963574655.1. Taxonomy (NCBI): domain Eukaryota; kingdom Metazoa; phylum Chordata; class Mammalia; order Primates; family Lorisidae; genus Perodicticus; species Perodicticus potto. The sequence goes on from CAUYRH010051373.1 coordinate 5,999, forward strand.
AAGGGATGAAGGATGAAAACGCAGACTGAGCAAGATTAATTAAGGTTCAAGAACCACAAAATAAGGAATCATGGAATATTTATATCTCAGTGAGCTTTTATACTTAATTTAATCCTGCTAGCTGAATTAGGGCACAAAAAAAGCAAATGGAAAATAGCAATAACTGAGACTCAATAACATGATTATCCATAATTATGTACCCATGAAGCTGCCAAGTCACCAAAGTAACCCAGGGGACCTGTTTGTGTTTCAATATTATTTGCATGTCCCTATGCCTCCTTGATTATTTACAATTAATCTTGTTATAAAAATATAAAATATTATTTGCCTCAATATATTCAAATGATATAAAAACGTAATATATAAATAGGTTAATCTTTTGTTGTTGTTGTTTATTTCAGGTTAATGTGAGGACACAGACAACCAAATCACAGTATTTGAATCTGTCAGGCAACATCCCTCTTGTAGGTGTACCCCACACCCAAAAGGTGTGCCATACACCCCTGCATTATGCCCATTCAGTGAGAGCACCCCAAAACAAGCTGCCACAGTCCCCTCCCCCCAACTTAAATTAAAATGAGTTTTTCTCCTATGTGACCATGAATTAGGTTGTCTACTGACTCCATATTAGTATTGAGAACATTGGATACTTGCTTATCCATTCTTGTGATACTTTACTACGACGAATGTGTTTCAACTCCATCCAGCTTATTACAAAAGATGTGAAGTCACTATGTCTTCTTATGGCTGAATAGAATTCCAGGGTGTGCATATACCACAGTGTGTTACTCCACCCCTGAATTGATGGGCATTTAGGTTGTTTCCATATCTTGGCGATTGTAAACTGGACTACGATAAACAACCTAAATTAAATGTCCTTATGGTAAAATGATTGTTTTTTTCTTCTGGGTAGATGCCTCATAGTAGGACTGTGGGGTCAAATGGAAATCTAATTGAGTTCCCTGAGGATTATCCATACTTCTTTCTGAAGAGGCTGTATTAGTTTGCAGCCCTACCAACACAATGGTTAATCTTTTAATATATAGTTCACAATTATGGCATTATATTTATAAAAAGATCTATGTAAAATCAAGGATAAAACTTGCAAATCTCAACATTAAGAATAAGAAGGAAAAGAAAAATTGAGTGTTTGATCCCATTTATATAAAGTTCAAAAGCAGACAAAACACGGAGTGGGATTAGGAGTCCAGGAAGAATGGAGGTGTGTGCTGGCACTGAGGATAAACTCGGGAGATGTAGGTCAATGGCCATTTCTTCCATAGGTGGTGCTCACATGGACATGGCCACAGCACAGGCATTTTCCTTTTTAATCCCGCCACCCACCACCCTTACTCACTAAACAAGCCCCCATGCACTTCCAGTCATCATGGTACTGTGGTTCTCTAAATATTTTGGTACCACTCTGCAGCTTTTTCTCCTGGAAGTTACCTGGTTCTCTAGACAATCCTGTGTTGCTTTTCTCAGGTGTTTTTTCACAGCACCTGTACTCTGCTGCGGGCTTCCTTGGTGACACTCTCTGCCTGTTGCCCTTTACAAACATGGCGCTGCTGGGGACACCAGGTTCTGTGCCATTCATACTTGCAGTCCCTTTCTGGACCATTCTATGATGAGCAAGACCCCAAGGAAAACTATCTTGCCATTATATATATTTTTGCACTTCAAAGACAACAAAAGCATTATAGAAAATCAGATAATTGCATAAAAAGAACATTTATTTTCCTCTTAGCCTTCTCCCTGTATGCGTACACATGTGCAGACTCGCCTGGAGTCCAAAGAAAGAGGCAATGGGAAGACACCCGAAAGGAGACAAGAAAACCAACAGACATACACACATCCACCATGCAGAAACAGAACAGTCAGTTGGGTTTATTTCCTTAAAAGTTACGTAATTTATGAAACTTGGTTTCACCTACGTATAAATATGACTTGAACCTGCCTCTAGAGCTAAAAGTAATAATGACGTGCTTATTCCACTCTTGAATGTTTCTATTTTTTGTATTTTGGATTCTAAATATTGTTAGGTAAATATCCTTTGTGCTATACTTGTGGAAGAATAAATCCAAGAAAGTAAAAACACTACATTAAAGAGAATGGACATTAACCAATGTCTCTTCGGAAATGTAACAATTGACTTACCCGGAATTGACAGAAAAAGTGTGATAATGAGCACCTATCTGCTAGAAGACAGCATTAAGCATCTGATGAACTTCCAAATGAAGACGTTTGGTTTGAGTTTTATTTGATTTTTATAAGCAAGTGAAAAAAGGGTTTTATTATCATCAAACTTTTTTTTACTTTTTTTATTTTTAAGACAGTCTCACTCCACTGTCCTACATAGAGTGCTGCAGCATCACAGCTCACAGAAACCTCAAACTCTTGGTCTCAAGCAATCCTCTTGCCTCCTAAGTAGCTGGGACTACAGGTGCCCACACACCACAACACCAGGAGTATTTTTAGGGATGGCTCCTCTTTCTTACTCAGGCTGGTCTCAGACTCCTGAGCTCAGGCGATCCACCCGCCTTGGCTTCCCAGAGTGCTAGGATTACAGGTATGAGCCACCATCCCAGGACTCATCGCCCAACATTTTATATGTTTCATAGACAATTAAGTAAAAAAAAAAAAAACAACTAAGTGTCTTTGTTTTTTTATATACAACAATTATTGTATTAGTTTCTTATTGTTACCTTCAGAGTTGAGTTCTAAGAATTCAAAAATGAATAAGGGTACCTTTAATATGCAATTTTCATTATTCATTTTAACAAAAAGCTAATGATTCAACTGGTTATGCAATTTTTATAAAAAGATTGAACTAGTATCTAAAATTCTAAAAACATTAAAAGTACATAACCTCATATACATCACAATGTTATACTTCTTCATTTATTTTCCCAATTCTCCAAATATTTATTTAAAAGAAATCATGTGCAAAAAACTACTGGACTCTGGGGTGATAGTTAAAGGGATTTAAGAACTTCTGGACCAAACCAGAGATCTCCTAGGGTGGGGTGAGGACATCGATATGTCAACAGTCTTAGCAGGAGATAGGAACACAAAAGACAGAACCTCAAAGAGATTTTGGGGTGTAGCCTATGTATAATGAAGTGAGAGCCACAAAGGCACTGCCGGTTGGGGCTGCAAGTGACAGACAGAGTACAAAATCAAAGGAAGTTACTGGAACCCCGAAGTTTACTGGCAGGAAGCAGGCTGCTAACCTGCTCAGCTGTGAGTATGTGCTGTCTCTCATGAAAAGAAAAGGACGGCTCAGAGAGCGAAACTGAGAGCCAGAGGGTAGAACTGAGATCATGGAAGATTATTTTTAGGTCTCGAAACCTACTTAAAAATCCAGCGTTTGTCCTTCTGAGTTTACAAATTTTTATGGAACAGCAACATTCCATTCTTTACCCCCTGGAATGACTATAGCTGTGATTCTATGCCTATCTCACCACTGTATATTGGGAATTCTGGGGGCAGAAAAATGGCCAAATGATATTCCAATCAGGGAAATTTGATTCGGAGTATTTCTAGTTATCTTCACAGACTAAAATTTTTACACATACCTGGCATAGGGTAGACCCAGAGAATAAATTTCTGTGGATAAAATGTATGTAGTTAAAAGACACAGAGATAGTCTTTGGTCCTCTCTCTCCAAATGTATAATGTAACATGATTCAATACAGTAAGGAGCAAAAACTAATATCCTAAAACTAAATAAGAATAGTCTATGGATAATTACAAAACATGTTGATCACTAAACTGTGAGATGGCCCTGAGAAGTATTCATTAAAAATTAAGGCCATAAAATGCAGAATACATTCCCCATCCTGACTTCACATAAGGAAGAAGCCAAATACAGAATATGTGTAAATTACTTGACGTATGTATCGAAATACACAATTATCTAATAAGCATAAATATTATTTATATATACACACATAATTTATTTTGCTAGCATATAAAATAGTTTCTATAATAAATGCATTTCTTTGGTACATTTTTGGATAAACTTATTTTAGTATGTTTTCTAAAAGAAAAACCAAAGTAAAATAGGATATGGAGATAGGTAGCTTGGAGGAAATATTCTTAATATGTACTTTAATTTGCAGGTAACTTATTGAAAATGTAACTTTAGCATTTGGGTACTTTGAATAAGAATGGATGAAAACCTCTGTTGGATGAAAATGAGAAGCTTTAATAAGATGTTTTCATTAGAAACCCACTTCTGTTGCAATAAAGAGCCCTATTTGTATTGTTTTCTCCAAACCTTTGATGGAAACATTACAAATGTTGTAAAACTGCTTGCATTTTCCTGCATGTAGCATACTTTACATCACGAGAATGTTTAATTAATTTACTGATTAATTTTTTTAATGCTGTTGCTATTTGACAGCTGTTTTGACAAAAGTGTCCTCCTCGTTGGAGAAATTCTACTTGTGAAAAGAAGTCAACCATAGCAAACGGACTTATTGAATTATCCAGCTCACCAATTATATAGAGTATAAAATTATTCATCCTCATATAATTTGATCAGGGAAAATCATTTATCTTTAGCAACTGTGTAAAATTTAATATTATGGCACAGGATAGCTTCAATTTTAAAAGTGACTGCGGTTAAAAAACTTTTAAAATATATTTGAACACTGAATGATTACCTTTTTTTCATACTCCTTTGTTATAAAAAATGAAAAGGTTAGTATCTAAGTAATTGCTCCACTGAGTCCACTTCCCTCACCATTTAAAAAGCATCACTTAGGTTGTTTAAATGCAAAATGTCTATCAGCTATTATTATAGACTATGAGATTTATTGGAGACCTCATTCTTATTATGTTTCAAATGTTTATAAATTAATGAACTCAGAATCAATTCATTTTCTAATAAAACCAACATAATTTAATTGGAAACTTAGCTGTATTATCATTATTATAGGAATATATCAGAGGCACTGTTGCAAAGCACTCATAAAGGTTGAACTGACACTTAACGTTTTTTATACATAGTACTCTACTCAGCATTAATATTACTTTCCAATCTATTTATAGTTCTTGGTATCTTATCTTATTTAAAGATCAAGCTTGATGTATTTGAAGATTGGTTTTCTGCTACAGCCAAGCAAGTAGGTCTAAATCGGCCTATCAACTAAAATGAATACTTAAGTGAACTCAAAATGAGCATTTCAGCTATCATGTGAGGCTAAACAGATTAATTTTTGCTATTTTGTCAATCCTGGTAGACATCTTCCAAGTAATATGGCACTTATCTTAACGTCAAGAAGAGTATATTCCTTTACCTAAAGTATGTATATCTACATTTTTCTATCCATCAACATGTCTATGTAAACTATATCTACACATAATTAACAGGCAAAAATATATCCATATACCACCTAGAATCTGAGAAAAATAGACAATTATATAAAAGGAAAAAAGTTACTGAGATAATGACCAACTGACCACAGAATCATCAAGGGAATATATATACTACATATTTAGCATGATGCATTTAACATTAAATTATTTTCTGTTGAAAGTTGTATGAAACGTCTATTTTTCAAAAGAAATACTAATATAATTAGCTAAAAGTGGGCAGATAGAAGAATATACAATGTATGAGTGCATAAAAAAGACACGCAAAAGTTTTCACTGTGAAATGCTGTGCTGTATAGTAACCTAATTATCCTATGAATTCCACAACAATATTTGTTAAAAATTATGAATATTCATTCAAACGGAGATCTTAATATTATTTTAGCACCTCTATGAATACTGGGTTCAACAGAAAAGCTTTATACTCTGAAATGCTTTGCATTTTGTCTATAAAATATTTTGTTAAAGTAATACTGTTCTTTCCCCCACAAAAAAAGTTATTTGCAAAGCTGAGCTTTGCTACTTTTAAAAACCACCAATGATTTCCTTCCTTCCTCAGTCCCTTGCATGGGCTTTTCCCTTGGCCTTGTATACTCTTCTCTCATTTTATTTTTCATATCCAAATTAAATGCTGTTTCCACCCAGAAACCTGCACCAACCCCACTGAGGGTTGCGCACTTGACCACCTCTCAGCCTTCCCGCTAACTTGTCTTTTCACCCATAAAGAAAAACAGCAAAAGCACAACCCCATTACATACTGCTTATTAGTGTTAATAAGCATACTACCAAAATCATAAGGTATTCTGATAGTGAAAGTATGAAAAAAACACTATGCTAAAAAAGTAGATGATTTGTATTTACCAAATACCAGACAATTCAGGCTTTAAATGAAAAAATCATTTTTAAGGAAAAGAGGCCACTAGCTAATTACTTTTTAATCTCACAAAAAATACATAACAATAATCAATTTATATGGTATAGAAAAACTTGCAAGGTGATTTTAAAAGATTTTCAATCATAGAGGACATAAAATCTCAGTTTTATGAATAAAAATATTAAAAAGAGAAAAAGAGTCCCGTAGTTAATATTTATAGGACCCTGTATCAAAGAGGTACAAAATATATACTCATTTTAAACTCAGATTAGGAGTTAAAAAAACAAACAAAAAAAAAACTGTAATTGTATCTAAGTGGTCTAGAGAAAGTTTCATAAAATTTATCAAAAATCTAGTACAATAGAGAATACATTTTATGACCGAGGATAAGGACGAAGAAGCTTATGTCTAAGTTCTTCAAGAAGGACAACTGGAAATCAATTGAAAGCTTAAGGTAGTGGATGAATAGCTAAAAGATCCAAGATTCCCAAGAGCAGAAACCGACTGAGAGGTAAGTTGACCAAGTCCACTCATGTTTGCCCTGGAATATGTTTGTCAAATGTGGGCAAGGTACAAGATTCAAAGAACATTGACTGCGCTCAGAGGAAGGGATAGGACTAGGGTATAAGAAACAGCTGTGGAAGACAAATAAAATTAGAGCCATGAAAGAATAAAATTCCCCTACACATATAATAAAGCCATACCCTTATGATTTGTGCAAATTTCCATATGTTATACTTCAACACAATGTTTATTGAAATAGTATTAACTAATCAATAACATCAACATTTTAAAGATATAGTTGGACATACAAACACTTGGAAATACACATACAGAACATGTTTTTAAATACCTACTTAATGTTATCTTATGCTAAAGAATGAATTTTAAAGGAAATATAAAAAGTCAATTAAAACATCCACTGTAATTAAAGTAGGGCTTCCAGGGATCCTTGAGCCTTAACGACTTATAGAAAGTATTTGTAAGAAAAAAATACTAAAAATTAATGGTTAAATATTCCATATAAGAAGTTGGAGAAAGAAAATTAAGACAAAAAGAGGGACAAAAAATGGTAAAAATGATCCTGAACAAAGATTACAGAAGAAGATAAAATAAAGAGCATAACAAATATTGTTTCTTGGGTTGCTTGGAAAATAAATAAATAAATATATAGACCCCAGATAAGACTTTTCAAGAAACAGTAATTTAGGAAATAAAGAAACAAGAAGGATAAGTACGAATATTATGAAAATATTTTAAAAATATTGTAAGTATCTTTGGATTAGGGGTTAAGAAAAAAAGTAAAACAATGGGAGAGAAGAGAGTCAAAGTAATTCCAGCTATTCCTACTCCCTAATTGTGAAAGCAAAATGTTCAGTATTTTAGAGAAATATCAGGGTAGGGAAGAGTTTCTTTATCAAAATACAGGGATGGAAAAAGTATAAAAAACCTATCTTCTGTGTGGCAATCATGGACTGTAAACACAGAGAAATGATAAATCTCGGGTTGCAAGAAGATATTTATAGTTCATTTCACTGACAAGGAATTCATGTCCAGACCATTTTTTACAATGCTTACAAATCTATAAAAGGGCTCCCCTCTTCCTCACAAAAGAAGAAAAAAAAATAGGCAATTCCACAATCAGTAACCTTAATATCCATTAGCTATATGTATATATGTTTTACTTCAATATCGTGATAACTACATTATTACAAAAATCACATTTTCTATCCTCTTGATTAGCAAACATCTAAAACATCTGACTTTCTTACTGACAGTGTATAAAAATATAGGAATGTTCAAACACTAGTGGTGCAATAATGCTATCATCACTTTAAAGAATCATTTGGTACATCTGGTAAGTCTGGGGGTGAATATGCCCGAAGATCAACTTTCTCATGCATATATGTAGATATATACAAAACACATATACACAAAAACATGTACATACATATAAAAGTATCGGTTGTAACATAGTTTAAAAATAGCAAAATAATGATAATCAGTAAAATATCCATAGATCATAAAATGAATAAATTTTAAATGCAGTCCATGCACCATTATGCAAGTGAAGGGAATTAACTAGACCTATAACTGTCAACATCAATAAATATCAAAACCATAGTGTTGAGTCAAATAAAAGCAAGCTCCTGAATGATTTGATGACAATTATACACAGTTTAAAACATACACACCAAGATTAGATTTGAATGAATACATAAATATGTAATGACTATTTAAAAACACAAAATCTGAAATAAAAAAATATAACAAATTCAGGGTAATGGATTGGTGTAAAGATACATTTAGAAGGCAATTGAGAGCTAAGAAGGGTAGAAAAAGAGCTTCCTCTATGTGTCTGAGTTCTTAAACTGGGTGAAATTACGTTAATGTTGGCACTGGCATTGTCATTACATTTTGCACTTTTGAAATGTAAAAAAATTACATTAAGCAGAATGGACTATTGCCACATGACTGAACTATTACTGTTTGAATGTGGCTAAGGAAATATATGACTTTGAAAAGTTCTTGTCAAACACTTTCCTGGCTTCTGTTCTTAACTAGAAGGAGATAACATGTAATATGTACCATGCTCTGGAGGAAAGGCAAGAGGCGGCTCCCACACCAAAGTGCAAGCTGCCCCCTTTGCTTCTAAGTGCTAAGGGATCAACATCTCAGGTTAAGTTCAGCGCCACCCACAGTCAGCGGAGAAGTGCTGATGAAGGGAAAGACGTTCCTAACAATTCTACCAGAAACAGATTACCACCTTCAGAGACTGATGTTTGCTCTGTAGGATCAGATACTTGATGGTCAATCCATCCAAGGGGAAAGGTGATATTCTGGACATGGATGCAGGGAACAAGCTCACCCAGAATACTAGGTAAAAAAAAAATCAGCACATGAATTTATTCCTTTATAGGTTACAATTGTTAAACAGATTACCTCAGAGGGTCTTCTAATCAGTGTGTTCTCAGCCTGAGAAATTTACAAAGGAAACACAATTACAGTCATAGTTTTGTTTTATTTTCAGCATGAATCAGGACATACTGTGTTATTTGAGAAACAGAGCAAAGACAATAACTTTGATCGACCTATCTTCACAATTAGGACCTGACAGCTTGTCTCTATCAACAGCCATTTTCTTTGCTTCCAGTCCCAAGAAAATGCTGGAGAGCTTGAATAAACTTATCCAAGAATGAGTGAGAATTTGTAGTTTGCCTCCAACCTTATCTCAAAGTTAGGTCGAGATATAAAGTCTTAACAATGATTTGAGTTTACCTTATTTTATGGTGGCAATTAAAGATTTTTTTCAACTACACTGAATGCAACAAAAGATGCCTTCATTTAATATTCCTAAATATGAATGTTATATCAAATCTCGTAATTAAATTATTTGTTACACACTTCTAAAGAAGAACTACTTTTCAAAAATGATACCCAATTTTTATTTCTTAAATCATTTGGAAATTTAATTAAGACATACATGCATCAAATGGGTTTACACAGTCATAATTAAGTTCCATGCAATATTTAGCATTTTTTTGTAAAGCGCCATTACAAAAATTATAATTCAAAAGCTTGTTATTTCTACCAACTACTCGAAGAATTCATGTAGTATTATTATGCATTCTGTAAACTCTAAGTTAAAATAATTAACTTCTGGTAGGTGATAGTGAAATGGCAAATAAATATGTTGCAGGACTCAGATGTCATTACATGTGACACTATTAATTTGATGTTCATTTAATTTCACTGTGAAAATGACATTTCCTTTGGAAATTCATTTAGTAAATAGATATTAGGTACTGTGGCATTTGACATTTGACCGACAATGAATATTAAGGGCTTTTCCTAAATTCAAGTAATTAAACATAAGTAATTATCCAGAGAACAGCATAGAACTCAAGAGACAGGGGGCGATCACTCATTAGTAATGGTGTTGATTTTCTTTTTCTGGTCAGCATGATTTTTTTTTTTAACTTTAAATTAACATGAGGAAAAAGATTTTTAGGGCACATCATTTTCAATTATAAGATAAAGTCCAATGTGTAGTTGAGCCTTTGACCCAGGGGCAGCTGAACACCCTCACACTGCCCACAGTAGGTGACATCCCACCAATCGCCCTCCCTCCTCCCTCCTTCCCTCTCTCTCTTTTCTCATCCTCCTTGTTCATGGTTTTTTTTTTTTTTTTTTTCTGAGACAGAGTCTCACTTTGTTGCCCTCAGTAGAGTGCCGTAGCATCACAGCTCACAGCAACCTCCAACACCTGGGCTTGGGCGATTCCCTTTCCTCAGCCTCCCAATTAGCTGGGACTAGAGGCACCTACCACAACACCCGGCTATTTTTTGTTGCAGTTGTCACTGCTGTTTTAGCTGGTTGGGGTGAGTTTGAAACCGCCACCCTCCGTATATGGGGCCGCCTGTCCTCCTTCACCCGTCCTCCTTGTTAATTTTTAAGAGTAACTCTTTGTAGAGGGTTATGGTAGAGTTGGTCTTAGCCTCATGCCCCAGTCCATCCTAGATGCTCACCAATTCCTGTTCCAATAACTCTACCACCAGAAATGGAGATGAAGTATTAAAAGAAACAAGTCTGTATAACTGTGCCCAGAGCTGTGGCACCCAGTATGTGGTTGGTTGTGCCTTCAGGCTCTTGCTCTGGAAGGTGGTGGTTCAGGTGCAACCTCGGCTTAAGGTCAAAAGAAAATGTAGTCGATACAACTTTGACATTCTGGATTTTCTGAGTTATTAAATCTGAGGTTATGCATATTTAAAGAAGATGCTTTGTAGTCGGGACTAAGGAAGTTACTTTTGACTGGTCCATTGTTCCTATAAAAACTCACAGCAATCAAAGGCTGTGTGTGTAACCTGAGTGGAAGATCTGATTGTGGAGAAGGAAATTTAGCATTTGAGAAATTCTCAAATATATTTAGGTATGAAAAAAATGTAATTTTATATAAATTAACTTACATTATCATTATATTATTTAAATTGTATATTAAAATAAGGCAAATTATTCTCACTGTAGAAAGCACAGGAGTAAAAGAGCATACATTATACTCTTATGATGGCATGAAATTCAAGATATTACAAAAGGCTTAGCGGGGTGTTGTCATTCCAAGAAACCAGTATTTTGCTTTTATTTACCCCTTAATATTAGTGGTTTGATCATATGATAAATAAGAAATATATCCTTGTTGTGGTAACAACTATTAGTACGTTGGAGAATAAACTCCAAAGTAAAGCACCATGTGTGCTAATGTGAGTTCATAGAAAGCAGTGTGGAAGTTTCTCAAAGAAACCAAAAACAGAATTGCCATATTTACACTTTGAGTATGCAAGCAAAGGATCTGAAATCAGTATGTAGAAGAGAGGTCCGTCTTCCAGTGTTCAGGGTAGCGTTATTTACAGTGGCCGACATGCAGAATCAAAGCGCTCATCAACCAATGAATGGATTTTAAATTTGTGGCAGTATATTAAAGCGTACTAGAATACTATTCAGCCTTAAAAATGCAGAAAGTTCTGTTATTTGCATCAACATGGATAAACCTAGACAACATCAAGCCAAAATAATAAATGAGAGACAGAAAAGTGCCTCACAGTCTCACTCACTCACAGGAACCTAAAAACAAATCAGACACAGAGAGGAAGATGCCACAGGGTCTCACCTACACGTGGGAACCTGAAAAGTCAAATTCACAGGAGCAGACTGCAGAATGGGGGCTACCCACGGCTAGAGGGGAGGTTGGACGAGAAAAGAGATGTTGGTCACAGGGTACAAAGTTTTAGCTGGTCAGAAGGACTAGGTTAAGGTGACCTGTTTCATAGCAGTGTCTGAGATAATAACAATGTATTGTACATTTCAAAAAATAGCTTCAAGATTGGGTTTTACATGTTCTTACCAGAAAGAAACAGTAAGTATTCATGTGGCAGATCTATTGATTAGCCTGATTAGATCCTTTCACCATGTATTATAGCATTGCATTGTCTCCCATTAACATGTGATTATTATTTATCAATTAAAAATAAAATACATTTATATTTCAGAATTAAATATACTTACGTTCATACATATTTTCTAAAAAATGGATTATACTGAAAGCTTTAAAAAACTTTATCAACAAATCCTGAATATTTCCATGTTTATATATACTTATAAAAAGATATAGTTTCCTATACAATGTTTTCATCAAACTGGTTAACATAGCCTTCATGGCATTTTTTAAGCTATTGTGTTAAGACATTTATATTCTTCATTTAGTAAGTTCCACTTGTACCCCTCTAAGATGTACCTAGGATTGTATCCCATGATTCCCTTAATGTACACAGCTATTATTTAATTTGAAAAAAAATTAAAAAATATAGTACTCATTAAGTCAAAGCAAAAGTTTGATAATCTGAAAAAATAAGATACAGTTTCCATATTTTTGATGATAAAATACTACTCCTTGTGGGATTTCAATTAAGTAATCAACATGCTTTTGTTGATTTCAATTTATACTATTAAATAAATATTATAACTGAAGCACCTATAAATCTACCAGAGTGAACAGACTTTGGCTTCTCTGTCACACATTGGAAGAAGGGGTGTCTTGGGCCACACATTAAATACACAGACACTAAACAAAGCTGATGAGCAAAAAAGAAAAATAAAGCTCGATGCCTGTTTTTCTTGATATCCAGCACCACAGATACAAAGAGAAGTCCTCACATACTCCACTTGGAGCACATGGACAGATCAGTCCCTTCTGATAAACAATAATCATCCAAGTACGTGAAATGATGGTGTGACATTACTGTTTAGGAGCAGATGGCTAAGATCAGCTTCAAACACTAACAGGGCAGTACCTGTGGTTCAAAGGAGTAGAACGCCGGCCCCATATGCCAGAGGTGACGGGTTCAAACCCAGCCCCCTCCAAAAACTGCAAATACTCATCAACATTAACATTGGTAAAAGGGATACAACCAGATATTTTTGTTTCATGCAATAGAAAGCAATAGAAATTTCACCGTACCACCAATGAGTGTTGTAAAAGTTTAATCACAAATCTAATCACAAATATAATCCCAACTACAGATTTTTTTTGAATTTACAGGAAACAAAGTATTAAGAAACAGTTTAAGTTATATCACACAGAAGTTATTGCCCAAATCTAGAATGATAGACATCCTTTAGGCTAAATAATCAGGAGTCCCCCCAAATCACTGGCATTAAAAATAAACAAATGAAAACATGAAACGAATGCTTCGTGGTAAGAAACAGACTGAAAAGGAACAACAAATACAATGGGAGCACTTTGGATTCTAATGAAAAGAAGGGGCAATTTGAAAAAGAAGGGGATCATTAAGTATTAAAAGTCATTATGAATAATTTTAGATTTTTGTTAGGCAAGAAGATACGTTGTGTATTTTAATTTTTAAAGACTTTACAAAGAAAATCTTTACAACTTAAAGATACACAAAAAATGCCTACTGGTTCAATGATGTCTAGGAAATGTTTCAAAATGTCATAGAGTAAAAAAAAGATGAAGATACGTATTACAAATAAAATTCAGCAAAATACTTCTATTTGATTGAGAAATGTGATGAGTGTACCAGCGTTTATCATCATATTCTTGCTACCGAAACTTTCCATAATCAAAGATTTAAAAGACTATAAGCAGTATTTTGTGATCAGGTTTTTATAAATTTGTGGGTTATTTATTCTGGAGAAAAAGGAAACTACTTCTTAAAGTCTTTATAGAGAGAGCAATTAATTAGTTACATGTAGAAATGTCTGTACTCTCACCAGCCAAGGTTAGTATCAATCTATTTTATCAGACTTACGGGTAAAATATTGAATACTGCCACTCTTTCAATTTACATTTCTTTACTTGCCACTAATATTGATTTTTCAAAAGGTATACTTGCTGGCTTTTTTAATTTCATCTAGATCGATTGCCTGTTAAATTCCCTATCTCTTTTTTATTTATAAGAATCCATCCAGAATTCTCATTTGTAAAAGTGCCTTATTCTTTATGGACATTAACCTCCTGCCTGCCCTCTATATTGCAAAAATTCTCTCTAACACTAGCATTCAAACTTCGTATATTTTTTCACACAAAAATTAGAAATCTTTATGTGATAATGTTTTATCTCTCCCCTCAAATTTAGAACCTGTCATTGGAACCAAACTGGAAAGTGAGAGAGAGCAAAGACTCCCCAGATATCCAGAAGCTGGTCTGGCCCTACCAGTTTGCCTTGGTGTTTTTTTATTGAACATAAGTAATTTTGAAGACCATCAATACCAGGCAATGTCATTGTGTTCAAGACAGAAAGAAACAAATGCAAGTTGCCACCCCTGTCTGAATATAGAAAAGAGACAAACTTTGTCCAAGACATGAAAATGACCCAATGTCCCTGAACCTGTTTAATATGAGTGATTGGTACTTCTTCATCCATTGCTAATTTAATCATCTTTTAGTTTTTCTTTCTTCTAGTAAGACTTATCAAGATAACATAGTTGTAGGATTATTGCTGCTGCCTGATAGCATTCGATCTAGAGAGAAATCCTTTTTCTTAAACCCTCCTCCAAAATCACCTACTAAGCATGAATCTTTTAAGTCCTTTCCAATACCCTGTTACCCAGACACCCCATGGACTCTAAGACATGAGTTCTGTTACAAAAGAACCAGACCTCACTGTTACACTACAGATGTGTGTGCAGTGGTCTTTGACTATAAGAAATTGACAAAAAAGGAATAATTTGTTCCATGGTTACACAATTTCTTCATCATGTTTTCTCCTAATATGTTTAGTTTTTAAAATAATTAAATTGTTAAAACACACAGAATTTCACTTAACTTGAGGTTTGCTAAAGATTTTTTTTTCCCAAACTGATTAACCAATGTTAATGCCTTCAATCACATATTATTTCTTTTCAATTTTTATCATGTCTTCTTAAAATTTATACTGTATCAAAAACAAAATACACAAAGTGCAAATAAATGAAATTTTGAAATTTAGGTTGGTTGGTTTGATATTGAACAATGATGTGCAAATGGAGAAAGAACACATATTCAGAAGCATTTTTCTTTAAATCAAAAATGTGTCCCCGTAGGTATTGAGAGGCGTTAATGTTCAAAGTTGTCCTTAAGTTAGGACTTTTGTTTGCTTTGCTTTTCACTATTTCATGTTCTCTCATACCTTGATGTTTTATCTTTTTTTCTTTCTTCTCTCCAGAATGTGCTTCTTCCTTTGTTCATCAAGTTAACTCTTTTATTTTTCTTCACAGTTGTTGGCTGGGGATGGGTTTGAACCCACCACCTTTAGCATACGGGGCCAGCGCCCTACTGCTTTGAGCCATAGGTGCCGCCCCATCACGTTGACTCTTAGTGGTCGTTTTGCCCTCAATTTATAGGCGTGGCTTTTTTTTTTTTCTCTGTACACATAGCATTATGAATGTCCCAAAGGGCTTGACTGTACTGCTCTCTCTCCCACTTATTTATTTATGTATTTGTTTATTTATTTTACTACCAGTCTCCTGCTAATCAATAAGCTTATCAGAATATCCGAGGCATGTTGTTTCACCCAATTTCAGGCAAGCAGGAGGGATGCAATGAGTGTTTATCAAAGCTATGAATATGTTTTCTATAATTGTGAGTCAGCCTTAGAGCTTTCAGCAACACCAGCGACAAGGAAGCCGCTATTCTAACAAAGCCTTTCTTCGCTGTCAATACCATTCATTATCAGTTATCACTTTGAGTGTAGGCAAAAGACCCACTCCCATGGGAAGATACAGCAAGAGGCAAATCAGAGAACATAAAGGGAACAACATTATACGGTGCTTGATGACAAAAAGGCAAGGCTTTGTTGTTAGCAAATCATGATGGAAAGATTATAATTCATGACTCTGGACCAGCCATCCAGTGGTTCCCTTACAAACATGGTCATCAGATCTTTTTATATAACAACAAGCTCCTGGCTGCAGGCAGACATGGGGAAAAGAGCTCAAAAACCACTGAGATGTGCCTGGGGCAGGTCATGGAAGTGCAGAGCCCATCCTTGCCGATAGAAACCACCTTTGTCCTCTCAAGGAATGAAACATGCAAGTCTCTGTCTGAGGCTTAAGCATAAGGCTTCTCAGCTGGCATCTCACTGACCACTGTAAATATGCCTGTGTTTGCTGAGTTTGTCAAATAAATGACCTTTAAACGCTGACCACTTGTTCAGTCTATAACCCAACTCTTTGAAACATTTTTCTCAGTGAAAAAGGTTTGTTTCATCTCCTCAATTGCCCAAGGCACCTGCTAGAGGCTTTTAGTTTAGCCAAAAACTCTTACTTGGCCTCTTTTTATAGGGGCATTTTATTTTTCACTGATGTTGTTTTTTTTTTAATAGCTTTATTGTATTACATCATATTGCTCCTATTTAATTATATTTTAATAAACATGAAAGGGCATTTCACTGGTGGTCCAAAACACAAACAAACAAACATTAAACGTATTTTTTCGGTACAGTTAGCTCTGAAAATACCAATGAATCTCTCCCAAATTGATCTCTTATTTCACCTAAGGGGCTTTCTCTGGCATAAATGACTGCACTCTAAGGAATTTTATTATCACACATCTTTTAAAATCAGTGCCTGGAAACACTTCCAGATATCAGCAAATGGCACTAGCATCATCTTGTTGCTTAAACTAAAAGACAAAACAAACAACAAAACAAATTCTTTCTCAGTTTTGTTTGTTCCCTCAAGCTTCCCAGCCTAATCCAATTCCACCATCAAAACCTACAGATAGAAACAGAACATTAGCAGTAATCTTCTAGGCCTTATGTCCACAGCATCACTTTGTCCCAAGCCAATCGGACAGCAAGGTGTCTGTACCACTCTCTCTCCAAATTACACCTAAGTCATATTTTAAAATGGGACGCAGGTCAAGCCTCTTATCTCTTAGAACCTTTAAATATCATCCTATTCAATTTGAGGAAAATGTAAGATTAGTACGTAAGGTGTCCAATGCCCTTTCTGATTTGTCCCAAGCCCACTTCTCCTGCTTAATTACTATCACTTTCCTTATGCCATATATCCTGGTGAAGATGTCCTGGTTTTCTTTTTCTTATTCTGTGAAGTTGTAAAGTTAGTCTAGAGTGAGGATTTTAAGAGTCATCATTTCCTTAGCTCAAAGTACTCTTGACTCATGAAGGACTCAGGTCCAGTTAAGTTTCACCATTCACATCATTCTGTTTTAATTTGCTCATTTGAGGAGCTATCTGAATTGTCTTCTTTACTTACTAGGCATTTCTTCCTGTTAAATAAACTTCATCTGAATTTTAACTTTATTTTTTTAAAAAGAATTTTATTAAGTATCTTAAAGTGTTTCAGCAATTCAAATTAATTCCAGTATATTTGGAGTCAATATTTTCATGATAGGTGTTGATAAATTTTTGCTTATTAATTTTAGACTAAAAAAAATCTTACTCTAATTTTAATCATTTTATTTACTTCTCTATGAAAAAATAATTATATTCTGTGTTAAATAGCCATTTACCTGATCTATAATAAAAGTATGCCAAAATTTTGGAAGAGAGCAATTCAAGCTAGTTTTTTTAAGTGTGTTTATGTGTGAGCCTCTAGCCTCTTTAGGAAGTTTATATTTTGACTAAGACAATCTTTCTTTTTCCCATAAACTGGGAGAATGATTTTTTTTTTTATTGTTGATGATTCATTGAGGGTACAAAGAACCAGGTTACACTACTTGCATTTATTAGATAAAGTCCCTCTTATAACTGTGCCCCCCCAAGAGGTGTGTCCCACACCCTGAGCCCCCGACTCCCTCCTTTTACCCACTCTCCACTTCTCCATCCTCCATCCCCCGCCAGGTACTAGCATCAACTGTTCTCATATCAGAATTGAGTACATTGGATTCTTGCTTCTCCATTCTCATGATGCTTTACTAAGAAGAATGGGTTTCAACTCCATCTAGGTTAATACAAAAGTTGTAAAGTCACCAACTTTTATGTGGCTGAATAGTATTCCATGGTACACATATACCACAGCTTGTTAATCCATTCATGGGTTGATGGGCATTTAGGCTGTTTCTAGGTTCTGGCAATTGTAAATTGAGCTGTGATAAACAATCTAGTGCAAATGTCCTTATGATAAAAGGAATTTTTTTTCTTCTGGTTAGATGCCCAGTAATGGAATTGCAGGATCAAACAGGAAGTCTAATTTGAGGTCTTTCAGAATTCTCCATACTTCCTTCCAAAAAGGTTGTATTAGTCTGTAGTGCCACCAGCAGTGTAAAAGTGTTCTCTTCTCTCCACATCCATGCCAGCATCTGCAGCTTTGGGACTTCATGATGTCAGGCATTCTCACTGGTGTTAGATGATATCTCAGGGTACTTTTGATTTGCATTCCTTTTGTAATTAGGAATGTTGAGAACTTTTTCTTATGCTTATTAGCCACTAGTCTGTCTTCTTTAGAGAAGGTTCTATTCATTTTTCTTGCCCATTGATATAAGGGATTGTTGACGCTTCTCATGTTGCTTAATTTGAGTTCTCTGTAGATCCTAGTTATCTAGATTTTGTCTGATTCATAATATGCAAATTGCCTTTCGCATTGTGTAGGTTGTCTGTTTGCTTTGGTTGTTGTCTCTTTAGCTGTACAGAAGGTATTCGATTTCATTGTGCCCATTTGTTTATTTTTCTTGTTGCAATTGCCATGGAAGCATACTTCATAGAATCTTTCCCCAAGCCAATACCTTCAAGTATTTTCCCCACACTTTCTTCAAGAATTTTTATTGTTTCATGCCTTAAATTTAGATCTGTTATCCATCTTGAATCAACTTTAGTGAGTGGAGAAAGGTGCAGGTCCAGTTTCAGTCTTTTACATGTTATCCATTTCTCCCAGCATCATTTGTTGAATATGGATGGTTTCCTCCAGTGTATGTTCTTGGTTTATCAAAGATTAGGCACTGTAAGTTTTTAGTTTTACTCCAGGTTTTCTATTCGGTTCCAGATACCTATGTTTCTATTTTAGTGCCAGTACTGAAGCAACAATAAAAAATCTCCCAACACAAAAAAGCCCTGTTCCAGATGGCTTCCCACCAGAATTCTATCAAACCTCTGAAGAAGAGCTTATACCCATACTGCAGAAATTATTCCAAAACTTTGAGGAGGAAGGAATCTTCCCCAACATGTTCTACAAAGCAAACATCACCCTGATAACAAATCCAGGAAAAGACCCAACTAAAAAGGAGAATTTCAGACCAATCTCACTCATGAATATAGATGAAAAAATTATCAAAAAAATCCTAGCTAATAGATTACAGCTATACATTAAAAAAAAAAAATCATCACTATCAGGCAGGTTTCATCCCA
Organism: Perodicticus potto; assembly: GCA_963574655.1. Taxonomy (NCBI): domain Eukaryota; kingdom Metazoa; phylum Chordata; class Mammalia; order Primates; family Lorisidae; genus Perodicticus; species Perodicticus potto. The sequence continues at coordinate 25,613 of CAUYRH010051373.1, forward strand.
GGAATGCAAGGCTGGTTTAACATAGGCAAGTCCATCAACGTAATTCACCATATCAACGGAATCAAAAACAACCTCTCAATAGATGCAGAAAAAGCATTCAATAAAATTCAGCATCCTTTTCTAATTAGAACACATAAGAATATAGACATAGGTGGCATAGTTCTGAATCTGAAAGAAGCCACCTATGAGGGTGGTGCCTGTGGCTCAGCAAGTACGGCCCTGGCCCCATATACCAAGGGTGGTGGGTTCAAACCTGACCCCGGCTGAACTGCATCAAAAATTAGCTGGGCGCTGTGACGGGAGCCTGTAGTCCCAGCTACTTGGGAGGCTGAGGCAAGAGAATCGCCTAAGCCCAAGAGCTGAAGGTTGCTGTGAGCTGTGACTCTACGGCACTCTACCAAGGGCGACAAAGTGAAACTCTGCCTCTAACAAAAAAAAAAAAAAAAAAGAAGAAGCCGCCTATGACAAATCGATAGATAATATTTTACTGGAGTAAAAGTGAAAGCTTTTTTGCTTAGAACTAGAACCAGACAAGGTTGTCCTCTATTGCCACTACTATTCCACCTAGTGCTAGAAGTTCTAGCCAATACAATCAGGCAAGAGAAGGAAATAAAGGGATTAGAAACTATTCACGGACATAATTCCCTTCACAGTAGCTTCAAAAAAAGAAATGAAACACCTAGGAAGATGAGAAGATTAAACTCGAGGAGGTGTTGGCAGGACCGTATTCCCTTCAGAGTCCCCTTCCTTACCCACCCTTTCTGGTGGACACTGTCAACCTTGGTATTCCTTAGCAGACGTAGCATTCCAATCTCTGCCTCCATCCCACAGGCCTTCTCCTTGTGGGAATCTCAATGTCTTTCCAGGGCTTCTTTTCAGGACAAATCAGTCACTGGATTAAGACCCACCCTAATATAGTATCACCTTATTGTAACTTGATTGTGTGTTTGAAAATCCTATTCCCAGATAAGATCATATTCACAGGTACAAGAGTTTAGGACTTGAACTCCGTTTTGTAGGGGACACAATTCCACCCACTGAAGAGAGCTGAGCCAGAGTTAGCATCACTTACCGAGGAGCTGTTTAGTCATGAAATGCTGAAACCAATGCACATCCAATCTGTCTGAATTCTTCTATGAATCTATCAAAAAATCATCCTCATTATCTGACTTCTATAATATTATATTCCTACTTCTGCAGAAATAATACTTGCAATTGTATCTGCATGCAAGAAGAAAATTTGTCATATAAATTTCAGCTACTATAGTTTTAATTAAATTAATCACTTATCCTAACTTCCTCTGTGGGTACAGATATAGAAAGGGATTAGCATAAACATAAACTCAAGTATTCCAATTTTAAAGACAGTTTCATTTTTCATTATTTTTATTTTTCATTCTACATAAGCAAACTAATACTTCGGCTTTCTATGTGTGTGTGTTTGGCATGGCAAATAAGGATTAAAATCTTGCCAAGACAGGCTAAACTCTAATATGATAAATTTACCCAAGTTATGAATTCTATCACATTTGATCACTTGAGCAATCATCTTCAAAATGTTATGTAAAATGTATACCTATGCCTTAGTGAAACTCATAGATTTCAAATATGCTACTACGATTGTTTCAGTCATCCAGATAGAAAAACTGAGGTTTAAAGATTCACGTGCACCTTTTCATGTCTGCAAATATTCTACCTATTTTTGAATAAAGTCAAATCATCTTGTTAAGGACATAGAAGGCCTATTAGTGTCTCTTCAGTAAAAAAGGTAATGGAGAGTCCTTGTGAAAACAGTTGTGAAAGTAAAAAAAAAAAAAAATCTTTATAATAGAAGTTGAAAACACCATCAACAATATGCTCATTAAGAAAAGCAACTTGTAAAGGAGATACTTGGATTTTATTTCATTGTAGAATTTTACTCTCTCTATCCTATATAAAAGCTTGGTAGTAAAAGGCAAAGACATCCTGAAATGACATTTACTGTGTTGTGAATACAGAGATGTGACGGCTCGGCGAAGAGAAACGAGGCTATTAATGCCAAAGGTGTCAATGCATGTCTGCAAATTATAATTTGCTTTAGAAAAGTTGTGTGTCTTACCATGGCTCGTAAATATACTTTACTTATTTACACTTTACAGCCTTGGGAAAGTGTTCTGAGGATTTGAGGAGAGCAGTGACAGAAACTCAGGATGCAGAAGAGAAGATCAGCAGGAGGGTCTCCACCTAAGAAAGGCACAACGCAGACAGGGGGGTCACACAGAGAAGGGAAGTGAACCTGAACAAACGTCTTTGTGTTTAAATGGAATCATACTACGTTGCTATTTTATGTAATCACAAACCTCTTTGTTTTCTTTTACTGACCGTCTACCTTTCTTTTATCATCCCTCCACTGTATCATTTTCACTCTACAGGTGAAACGTCCACACCCTGGTGTGCATCGTCCCACTTATATACATAATAGTGGTCTATTCACACACACACAGGCACACTTTTTGTTATACTTTATAAAAAAATGAAATCATATATGTTTATATTTGTGGGCCCTGCTTTTCTCAATTGTTACTACACAGCAACAATCGCCCAAGACAATAATTAGAGCTCTAATTCACTCATTTTGCATGCTTCCTAATATTCCGTCATGTAGCTATTTCACAATTTATGGCACCATTAGCCTTGAGAAGCCTCTTCCTTTAATTTCCAGTTTTCACAGGTCATCAATAAATGCTTGTACTATACAAATTACTTCATGTCACGGCATTCACTGGGTAGAGAATTGAATTGAGTTATCAGAAAACTAGAATTACTGATTAAGAATTTCAAAATTAGTATTTATTTAAATATTATAGCTTTTCAACAAAGCTGCAATAATTAATCCTTAACCTACTAATGTAAAAAAATTTTTCATTACTATCTCAGTCACTAAGGTTATCACTCATTACTATTTAATATATAATTCTATGTTAATTTATAATTAGAACTACCAGTGGGGTTAACATCTTTTCATGAATTCTTTTATGGTGAATTTAAGCTTTAGTGAATTTCCTGTTCATATAATTTACCCAGTTCTTGATAAATAAAAATTTTATTTTTCTTTTCAATTTCACTTTTCAGATTATTAACATGAATGCTTTGTTATATGCGTTACAAATACAATGTATATAATTTTCCCAATCTCTTGGTTTGGTTTCCTCTTGTTTCAGTACCTTAAATTTGTTTGTCTTTTTTTATCTGCAGTTTGTGTTTATAACACTGAGTTTCACATGGATGACTATATGGAGTTGAAAGAAGGGTGTATATGCTTATTCTGAACTAATTTCACTTCAGGGCATTTGAGAGCGCCTGAATTTCCTCTCTGCGAATCTTTCAGGCAGATACAGGATGGGCTCAGAGCACAAGAATTTGGCCTTTGGAAACGGAAGAAAAAGTCCAGCCTCGTTTCATCCCGAGCAGCCCACAATTACAGACTTCATAGTCCCTTAACAGTACACAAATAATAGATGCATTCAAATAACTGAATAGTTCTACACACTGATAAATCCAAAACATTTTTTCCATAAATCAGGGCAACAATTTATCTCTCCATCAAAACTGATTCTTGCCAAGAAGAAACATTTATCTTTAATTTGGGCTTCTGATTTGGGGTTTGGTTAGTAAATTGTTGTACATGAGACTTCTTATTTTCACATTATGATATTGCTCTCCTTATAAAACTGTTTGAAAATATCCACTAACTCTACCTAGGGAATGTAAGTGGAAAGGGTGCTAAATACTAATATAACATCAGGTAAATTTTTATTTCTTAAAATTATCTGCCTATCTAGGAGAAAGCAATTATGCCACTAATAATTATTTGAAAGTCATGCCAGAGTCTTGAGCAATTTAACGATAGGTGGTTACAACTCCAACTTGTTAATCTACAACCAAAACTCTGCAAGACAAGACTTGAAGGGAAACGGCCACCTGTGCGCACATTTGATCCTCAGAGATCCCCACAAGTTAGGGCTCCCAGCTACGGGGGACTCGGGGGGGACACAGAGGACAAGTGATCCTCGGCGGTCTCATAGTTTGCCAGTGGCAAAGGGGGACTCGCACCCAGGAGTCTGGCACACCAGCCTCCTGGCCGCCTGGCTGGACAGCCCCTCAGTTTAGCAGATGAGATGAAAACGCAGGCGCAGCACCCCACGCCCTGCTCCGTGGAACTGAAACAGAGTTGGGCTGGAGGCCTCTCCTGCTCAGGTTCTCAATATAACCCCATCCAGTGAGAGCTCGGAAATCTGAGTGTGGTTGTGAGAAGGCCACGGAGAGCGGCCACACATGGAAGACTCTGACTCAGAGGAACGAACAGCTGTGACCAGGAGGTGCGAGGTTCGCGAGTGGGAACTGGCACAGTGCGCCCCGCGCGCACGGTCAGGCGGGAGAACCTGCCCAGCGCGTTTGGGAGGAGCCAGGAGGGGGCTGCTCCGGCTGGAGGGGCAGGCTGAAAGGTCCCGAATCCCAGATGGTGCTCAGCCCCACGGACAGAAGCAAACTACCAAGAAAGACCCTTCAACATCTGGAGTGAAGGACTCAGAGGTCAGGAACGGATGGTCCAACGTACAGGGTCGCTGAGCAGACAGCAGCTTGAGAACAACATTTTAAAAGGTCTGCTCCTGGGTCTCACTTCTGTTCAGACAATTCCCAGGTATGAGCTCTGAGATGACATCGTACATGTGGTAGGAGTTTGGGTGACTCGGTGAAGCCGAGTCACAGGCGCGTTTCCTCTCCCTGTGCGCACCGGACCCAGTTCGTAGGCACCAGCCCCTGCTGCGTAAAGGGCATGTTTCCCGGGATCACATGTGTAGTAGAAGCAGGAGAATGGGGAAGAGACACAGCAATTTCTGGAACTTTTATTTTGGTCAAGCACACAATAAGCTGTTTTTATTTTTTTTAATTATACTCCATACAGAAGTTTCAATTTGGCCAAAATATGCTGGTAAGCTAAGAAAAAAAATTAAAATATCCTATCTGTAAATTAAAGAATCCATCCCAGATATTATTTCACAATATCATCTTGTAATAAACACACGTGACACGTAAGAATCTTTCTTTAATGAGCACTTGAATATAATAAGCTCTGCAGAAACTCATTAGCCAATACGACCGTGAGTTTATTGCAATCTACTATTTACAAAAGCCAACGGCTTATTTGAAACTATTAATATTACTGAAAGACAGACTGTAAAGACATCACACTGTTTGTGTAATGAGTCCATTCATTTTGATACATAAGTTTTCTTATATTTTGAAATTAGACTTTAAAAAAGAAAATAAAAGCTGTCAGTACAATCTAGCACTCCTTAAGCACCCGGGCCTCAATGCTGTCCATGCTAGTGAAAACCGCTTATTCCATCATGCTGCCCATGTACGAATTTCATCATCCTCTTTGTTTTCTAGTGCTACTTTTTTTTTTAATTAAATCATAGCCTTGTACAATAATGCAATCATGGGGTACAATGTGCTGGTTTTATATACAATTTGAAATACTTGCATTAAACTGGTTAACACAGCCTTCATGGCATTTTCTTAGTTATTGTGTTAAGACATTTATATTCTACATTTAGTAAATGTAACATGTGCCCTTGTAAGATGCACTTGTAAGATGCACCATAGGTGTGGTCCCACCAATTACCCTCCCTCCACCCATCCTTCCCTCCTTTCCCCTCCCCTCCTCTGTCCCCTTCTTCTTAGGCTATAGGTGGGTTATAGCTATAAATTGGTTTCATAGTAGGGCTGAGTACACTGGATACTTTTTGTTTCATTCTTGAGATACTTTGCTAAGAAGAATATATTCCAGCTCCATCCATGTAAATGTGAAAGAGGTAAAGTCTCCATCATTTTAAAGGCTGCATAATATTCCATGGTGTACATACACCACAATTTAATTGTGGTGCTAATTTCACATTGCTATTCTCCTGCCTTATGTAAAATCATGGTACTTTGAGGATTGGACAGAGCCACAAACATCCTTTACCATTGGAAGTCACATTTATTGCTCATATCTCAGTGATTTCCTTCTTAGAGTTAATTACCTTCCTGTCATTTCTTGTCATCACCCTAGTTAACTCCCATTCAGTATTTAGTATCTAATGCAGTGATAGACAACACTATCATTAAATCATTTACATTAAATCCCCTGCCCCTCTGGGCACCACTTAGCTTTGCCACAACCCAACTGAACCACCATTGAAACAGTGAAGTAACTTACTTTTACTAACTCATCCAGAGTCCCAGCTCTCTTCTTTATAACAACATCACTTGTTCTTCAATCTCATGTATCAGTTTTCTTTGGCTACCCTTTTCCTGCTCCTAAGTGCATTCTAAACTTTTCTTCTAAACTTTCATTCTAAACTTTTCTTCTTCCTCAAAAAATTTATATTACCTGATTTATTTCTTCAGCCTTGCCTTCCTGAAGATCTTAAATATTTCCACCCCACTCCACATTTTGTTTTTTTCAGACAAAATGCTGAAAGTGCAGTGGTGTCAGCCTAACTCGCTGCAACCCCAGACTCCTAGGCCCAAGCAATCCTCCTACTTCAGCCTCCCAAAGTAGCCAGGACTACAGGTGAGTGCTGCCATGCCAGGATGATTTTCCTATTTATTGTAGAGACAAGGACTTGCTGTGTGCTCAAGCTGGTCTCAAAATCTGAGCCTCAAGCAATCCTCCCATCTCAGCCTCCAAAATTGCTAGAATTAGGGGCATGATAGGATTACTGTACCAGGCCAATATTTTTCCCCTTTCCGTTCAATTTCAGCTACTTTGAAAAAGACTTCAACACTGGACCAATTCAAATGCAAGCGTATAAGCTGGTAACATAGCTTATCAACTGGGTAATATCAGGAAAGTTACTTGTCCTTAGTTTCATATGGAAGTGGAATAGTAACAACTACTCAGCGGGTTTTACAGAGTTATTGACATAACCTATGCAAATTCTTAATTCCATACTTTGTAACTATTTTCTCATCTTTTCTGTACTTCTGAAACATCTTCTACTAATTTGCCATTCATACTAAATATACTACCCTGCCTCATCCCATCTTGAAAAAATAGAAACAATCTCATACAAATTTTCTCAGATTCCCTCATAAAATCCTGGTATCTATATCCATGGTCTAAAATGAAGGGCTGAAAGGGCGCCCACAGGGAGAGAAAGACGGCCTGGAGGAAAGAGGGGAAGTCGGGAGTGACCCCTTTGGAGCACTTCTTTCTCGGCAGCATTATCAGTCTCTTAGTTTGTTGCTACCTGGAAGCTTTTCGATATCTTCATGAATTTCTTTTGTCTTTTAGTTCTTCTCTGTTTTTTGTCTGAACAAAGCACTTTGCCATTAATGGAAACAGACCTGGACCACTCTCGTTGGAATTCCTTCAGAATGGCATAGTAACTCGATTTAGACTTAGGAATACTTGCAATCTGGGTCTCAACTAAATATGAAATAAGGAAAACATCAATTTTCTATTACTCATTAGCTTAGCCTTAGGAATTTTTATTATTTGTGTATATCTATACATATGTGCACATATATGTGTGTACAGACATATAATCACATGTATAAACATACATACATATACATGGACACATTTTTAAATATGTGTACAAGCTGCTTAGAAAATTTCATGGCATTCATTTTTCTTGTTTAAAATAAATTCTGTAACATGTACCTGGTCCCTTTTAGAACACACTGATGATGAAACAAAACAATTAATAAATTAACTCTTACATATAGACTCTGAGAATGTTAAGTACTCAAGTAGGAACAGGAACAAAAAACTAAAATAAAATTAGTCCTGGAATTAATAATAACAATGTAACAACATCTTTTGTGAAAATGAGAATGATTTTTAAGGGAACAGTTATATTTTTACATCTTTAAGTTTTAATGGACAGGGCTTAGACCCATTTAAAACTGGACCATTTCACCATTTCTTGGTTGGAATAGTCACTGATCTATTTTGGCAATGAGTCATATAATGAGGTAGGGAAAGACTCACAACACTCAGAGCTTTGAAGCATCTGCAGCTGCATATTAATGATTGCATCTGTTATGTTCTGCCTAGAGTTCCTCTCTGTAGAAAGTTGCATAACCACAGTCAAGAGATTTAAAAGGCTTCCATTAATTTGCAATGGCAGCAATTAGTAGAAACTGTTCTAAGCCTAAGCCTTGCTAGATTTCAAGCTGTCAGTGTCTGGTCATTTTTATTTCAAGTTTTTATAAACTTACACTATAATTTATTCAAATGCATTAATATATTATATATAAAAATGGTTTGGGGGACATATTCCCTAAATACCTATGAATGTATTTAAGTGATACTTGAAGTCTTAGAATTAAACCCATCTGGTATATAAATGGCCTTATAAGGACATGAAGGAAATGCCAAGTCACAGATTACAAATACTTAAGAAATGGAAAATGCATTAGCAATATAATCCCTGAGCACATAAAACCAGTGGGCCGCCATGACGGAAAAATCCTGCAATGAAGTTATGTGTGAAGCAGAACACAAGCTGTCTTACAGGTCAGCGTTAGAACACTTGTCCTGTTAGACAGGTGTTATGATTGACACAGTAGGAGGTAGAATTAGAAAATAATAGGCGGCGCCTGTGGCTCAAAGGAGTAGGGCGCTGTCCCCATATGCCAGAGGTGGCAGGTTCAAGCCCAGCCCAGGCCAGAAACTATAATAAAAAAAGAAGAAGAAGAAAATAGTTCACATACATCATCCTTCTGTTTTCTCAATAATAATATGAGATAACTAATCCACAAAAAAGACTATTTCCTAGTTCTTGCAACCTATGAATGATCTCTAAGGATTCTTTCTATCCAATACTCTAAAATTAATAATGGTATCAAAGGGGATTACACAAAAATATCACAGAAACCTTAACCCTTTGTTTCCCGACCTTCCACTCTTTAAGAGTGAGAAAGGGCATTCAGAGTGCAGGGCGTTGTACGTGGTTGGTACCTTAAGAAGCAGCAATAACAGTAGAAATAGTAGAAACCCTAGGTGGCGCCTGTGGCTCAAAGGAGTAGGGCACCGGCCCCATATGCCAGAGGTGGTAGGTTCAAACCCAGCCCCACCCAAAAACTGCAAAAAAAAAAAAGTAGAAACCCTAACTTAAAATAGGTAAAAAAAATAAAAAAAATTTATCTTTTTCATAAGAAAAAAAAAAGTGGATGTAGGTTGCTCCTGACATTTGCTCAGTTAGTTGCTGGAGAACACCAGGGTCCACATTAAAGTCTAGGTTTTGTAATTCTCCCATTGCAGCATCAACCAAGGGAAAATAAATAAAAAGCAAGCATCAAGGAAACAGAGGCTTTTCCGGCACCTCGAAACTGTGTCAGTAAGTCACTTGTAGTTACTAAGAAAGTATTTTTTTGTTTGTTTTCAATGATGTATAATAGAATTTGGCAAATGAGAAGGAGTTGAAACTGGTTAAATAAACTGTTTACAGCTGTCACAATGGAGGATCAATATTTGTCTGGGAAAAAGAGAAAAATAGTCAATGTGAAGCATAGTGATGTGTTCCACTTCAGAAAATAGAGGAAGTCTGCACTATGTCTAAAGTTGATATCTCCCATCTTCCTCCGTAAGTCTTTATAATAAACTCACATTAAGTGAGATAAGTTGATAAAAACCCTTCCTAGGGACCATAGAAACATTATTTATCAATGAAGAGTCTGATGCTTCCAGTTTAACCTTTTTGTTGAAGATGTAAACACAGATGGAGTCAGAATTTAAATCTGGACTTCGTTGACTTGGAAAAAATAACCTTTGTTTTTCCTCCCAATTCTCCCAAGGACATTTACTGTCTACCACATCACAATAGAATGTAAACTCAATGAGGATAGAGATTTCATCCTCCTTGTCTGACCCTGAAGTTACAATGCTTGAAACAGTGTTTGCCAAGTGTTTGTTGCTAAGTAAATAAATAATTGTTGAATGAATGACGTAACTTACATTATCATTGTTATCTATCGCCTGCCTGAAATAAGAAACCAGTGGTTCCTCTGCCTTCCAAAACTGTATCCCTCCTTTTGAATCTGGATATATTTCTTGTCATCTCAGCTCCATACAACACTGTCCTGGCCTGCTCACAATTATGCAGTAAGTTTCTCTGAGAACAAAAACCCTTTCATAAAGTACATGGATTTTTCTCCACAGGAGAAGACAAATCATCCACAGGGTTTCTCTGAGACAATTGTGCCCAAAGCCAGCTTGCACACTGGAAGCTTTCGTGAACTGGTATCTGCATAACAAAAGTGGCAAACACAAGCAGAGAGAGAAGACCGAAAAGCCACAGGTGCAGAGGCACAACATTGTGGGACCTCTTCCTGGAAGGACTGCCTCCCCTGCATCTTCAAAGGGTTTCTCTGTACAAGGACTAATGCTTATAATGATATGCCTGAGTGCGTATCAATTTTTAAATTATGTTCCATTAATCTCTTTGAGAGGCTTTGGGAAGCTGTTATTCAATTTTTTAAAAGTTTAAGTCAACCAATAATTGCAGTGAAATACTTTTTGAAATAATACCTCAGTTATTGAAAATATTCACCTGTGTATATCAATGATTGCTATTTTACATTGCTGATCAATTCAGAGCATATGTACAAACCCTTAATTTCATAATGCTGTATTATATCAAGCTCATGATTACTTATACGATGGCTCAATATGCAGCTAATTGTTACAATGTAAATGTGTTGACACCTTAACAAAAGAAGTAACAATGACATAAAAGTATTTGTTTGGTTGGTCTCACATATGGATAATCTTAATTGCAGAATTCTTGGACATAGAGATCTATCTTTGCAGCAATAGTAATAAACAATTGATTTTATCTACTCAGACTGCAGATAGCATCTGTTATTCAGCAGGCAAAGGAGTCCTGCCAGCTGGCACAGATGGAAAAACACAGCTCTGTTAAAAGTTACATCATCTTAATGAAGTGTATTTAGTACAGGATAGCACTTTTCAAATATTATGAAAAGATTCATACTAGAAGACGTTTGGTCAACTTTTCGAAATGTTCCTTTCACTTATTTCAGAGTTTTTAAAGAATATGAACATTATTAACTTAAGTAAATTATAGTTTACTTCTAAAATTAGTAGTGAAGCTATTTACTTTCTGGTAATCATTCCCCTATCCATCTCCATAAGCAGAGAAGAAGCCTTCCCTTCTGGTAAGTAGTCATATTTAGGAGGAAACATGCACAAAACATAGAAAATATATTTGAGTTTTCTGTAGAGGGGATGACGAAGTCCAAAAATCATTGCTATTTATTCCTGCTATGACTACCAACAGGAAAGTAGCGCGGTGTCAGATGAGGACCTTCACAGAGATAATCACTCCTTTTTTCCCCTTCTACCCATCTATACAATTCCTAAGCAGGCATTAACTATCCAGAAACTGCCTGTTAACAATGATTGCCTCCATTTATTTAAGCCTTGCAAGTTAAACTTCTACTTCTTTTCCATTAAATTACTATTTTGCTACTTATAGCAACCTGATCAAAACTATTTAATGAGTAGGCAATTTTTTGTGAATTTTTTTCTTTCTAATAAAGATATATATCTACATTGGAAAAGAGAATTATATCTATGCTGGTGATGAAAAACTGTAACATCGATGTGTTTCAATACCACCGATGTTTAAGAGCATTTTAGTGATTATTTATGTGCTCATTACTACTATCTGCCATGCATTACTAAGTCATCACAATCTCAAAGACAGATACATATTAAAAATATTTCAAAATAACTAAGAGTAAATTATACATGTCTTACCACAAAAAATAAGTAAGTGAGGTGATGGTTATGTTAATCAGTATGATTTAACATTCCACATTGTACATCAAATCATCACATTGTATCCCATAAATGTATACAGTTATGATTTTAATTAAAAATTTAATAAAAATAAAAAATTAAGAACAATTAAAAATGTTTTAATTTCTTATTCAAATAAAACTTTAAATAACAGTCAAAGATGAATGCACAAGACTTTCAATTATAACAAGAGATATAAATATACATTATTCCTAAGAATAGAGAAAGTAAAAAATTTCTGCAGGTAACATTTGTGTTTCACTAATTTGAAAATATATTAAATTCTACGTCCTGTCATGAGTCATGCTGTGATGTTAGGAATATTTGTGTTGTATATATTATAAATAGAGGGCAGACAAATACAGTTTGAATAAGAAAAGGTCACAATAATTAATTTCAAATGTGTTATACATCTGAGAGAATGGCAAAGAAAAATACAGAACACACACTCATCTAAAGATCAGTTGTTCATTTGCTAGACTTGTGCATTAGTAAGTGTGCCCCAGAAGGACAGAACCGATACGAGAGAGAAAGAGAAAGAGACATAATAGATAGAGATAGTGATAGACAGATACAGAGATAGATATATAATAGATAGAGATAGATAAATTATAGATAGACTAGAAAGATGGATAAGAGAGATCCATGATAGATAGATAGATAATAGATATAGAGATAGATGATAGATAAACAGACAGATAATAGATATGGAGATCGATAATCGTTAGAGATAGATAATGGAGAATTAGATATAGCTGGATGATAGAGAGATAATGTAGATAGATGATAGATATAGAGATAGATACATAATAGATAAACAGATGGCTCATAGATAGAGATAAATAATAGAGATAGATGATAGAGAAGTCGATATAGATGGATGATAGATAGATAGATGATAGTTAATAAATAGATAGATAATAGATAGACAGACAGGAGATGAGTCACTAGGGAAACAAGTGTCACATCCCGCACCTGAGGCTGAGAAGTCCCACCATAGGCACCTTCAGATGCAGAATCGGATGCGAGAAGTAGGGCTCAGTCCAGTACAAATCCTGAGGACCAAGGAAGCAGATGGCGTAACTTTCAGTTAAAACTTGAGGGCCTGAGAATCTGGGGAACCACTGGTGTGAGTCCCAAAGACTGAGAATCTGGAGTCCTGATGTCAAGGGCAGGAGAAGAAGGGTGAATTAGCTCTAGAAGACAGAGAGAGTGAACTTCCCTTTCCTCAGCTTTTACTCTCTAACCCTGCCCTCCGCCAACTGGACAGCGGCAGACCACACAGAGGGGGGAGTATCCCCTCACCACACAGACGGGAGGAGTATCCCCTCACTCTGCACCCACCGATTCAGACGCCAGTGTCTTCCTATGGCTCCCACAGACACAACCCTAAATATTGCTTCCCCAGCTGTCTGCATATCTCTTAACTGTCATGTCAACACCCAAATCACCATCACAACTTCCTATAATTTGTGTTTCTTTTATATATTGCTATTGAATGAAGCATACGTTTCACATGTTCCCTAAGGGATGGTGAAAAACCTTCACTAGGTAACTATAAACGGGTATATTCTCCAAATGAACTAGTCGACCACCAGCTCCTGTGGTAGTTGTTATGTTTTGTTCTGCTTTGTCTGTAAATACTTGCTGCATAAACTCAGTAAAAAATAGTGGTATTGGGATAATCAAGAGTTTCTCACATTTAAAATAGTTTCTTTCTCTTTTAATACATAAAGATAATGATTTATTTATTTATTTGGAATTCTCAGCAGCTTACAATACAGTCAGAGAGAAAGGCCAAATAATATAATTGACGTGTGATAAGATAAATTCAAGTATGTGAAGATATGACAGCATGTTCCTTTCCTTTTGCCAGTGAAATACACCTGATGAGCTATAATATAGAAAGACCACAAAATCTGCCAATTCATTCCCTTGCCCATCATCAAGCCTCTCTTAAGCCCCAAGTACATATAAAAAGAGAAAGATTGTTGCTGTCTCAGTGCTGATCTCACAGAGCTTACAGTCTAGCCTGAAAATGATTAGACCTCTACTGTAGAAGATTCTGTTTAATAATATATTAATTTGTTATATTAACATTCTAATCCCTTTGTTAAAAATAGAAATCAATTTCAGTGATACATATTTTTCAAATATAGATGATAATACTCTTTACAGATTGTACTTATACTTAAGAAATTGTGAATAGGACAAAATTATTTTGTTTTTGGAATAAAGCAAAATAGCGGAAATCCTCTTCACCTATCTCCTCTGCCCTTGTACAAAATCTGCTTTTCAAGAACCCAGTTAATGATTAGTAACCAGTACCAGCCCTCTTGGACCACTAGACTCAGAACTGTTTCTATTTCTGTTTCTGTTTTTTTTTTTTAACCCTTTTCCCATTTTGTCTCTAACTGGCAAAATATACGTGACTGGGGTTCCATTCGCATAGAATCACATGAGGTGACATCTTTATTAATCACTAAATAAAGGGCTACGTGGGCCACATACCACCATGGAAAGAAAACAAACATTCGAGTCATGAAGAATTAGATTCTAATTCCCTCTCATATCTATTAGCTTCTATTAGCTATTGAAATGTGTTTAGCTTCACTGAGCTTAAATATATGGATTTCTACAATAGAAATGAACCACCAACATCATGGAGTTTCAGATGAAATACAATCAATGTTTTATAAAATGTATCTAGTACAATGATTTCATAGTATGGGTTAGAGTGTTAATTTCTTTAGCTACCAGATTGTAGGTTAGGCATCATTCGCTTCCCGAGGCTTAAGAAATGGTACATATTCTTGGTGCCTTAGTAACTAGACTATGGTTACCAGGTGGGCTCATAAGTGCCTCATCAAAATAATTCTCTAAAAATTATTTTTCTGATTTTTAGCTCTAAGACTTTCAGACAAATGGTAGATTATTAAATAGGGCAATGCAGGTAAAGCTCCATAAATGGCTTGAGCATCATAAAAGGCCAGTATGATTTGTCTTTATAAATAAAATATAGGAAATGAAGCTGTAATGAATATATTATTGTTTTTAGTTTTAACAGAAAAAAATGCAACAAATCATATATGTATTTTCTCACAAAGCTTGCAAGATTAAAACAATAATACTAAAGGGGAATCAGTATGGCTTATACCCCATAGACTACTTATCCTAAAAATCTCAATTAAGTTTCCTCTAGGGTGTGAGGTTTTGAAGGAAAATATTGTAGTTTTCCCTTGTTACCTCTACTGGAAATATTTCTAAAGTTAACTAACACTTCTTCTTTGTAGCACCATATAGGAATACAGAAGGGCCCAAATCTTGAGATGTGTCAAATTACTTCTGGAAATAATGACTTGTTGTCATGGTAACCTACAACCTAACGAATCTATCACAAGCTCTCAGTCCAAGCATGAAATGAGCTGCACCAGAGATTTTTAAAATCGTTGACTCAGTTGCCTGAATCAGAAGCAAATTTCGTATTTTTTCTTTCTTCAAATTTTAGGTGATAGAGTAAAACCTAGCAAATGAATTTTTAACACATAAGACGATTGTTTTTTCTAAAACTGTGGAGAACTACAATGTGTAAAACAGATTCAAAGCAGAACATTTTTAATATCTTCTAGGTAATCTAAAAGGTGCCTTTTTTAATTTTATATTTCCCATTACCTCACAATATCAGTAATTTATTATTTATGTACTTGTGTTATAAAATGTACCCACTTAAAGGGATGATATTATTTAGTATTTTTCATGGAACAGGATTGTGAACATTAATTAAGAAGTAAACAATGGAGAATGTGTTCTTAGATTTAGAGATTGGCACTGAAGTCTATCTTATTAATAGGGAAGAAATGATTAACTATAACCTCTCCAGCTTGTGATCATATATATGCTCTAGATGGGTCAGAGGACTGGCAGGTTATGCTCAAGAAAACTGCACAGGACGGAAAAATATTAGGTGAGAACTAAACACCCCGGCAGACAAGCTTCCAAGGTTGTGCCTAAGCAGGACCTGACTTTGAGGTCATATTTCCTCTACTCTTCAAATCAACTTTTATGGACATAATTTGGAAATTATCATGCCACATCAGAAATTTTTCTTTTTTTATTGTTTATTTTATTTTGTTTTATTTTATTAAATCATAGCTGTGTATATTAATGCAATCATGGGGTACAATGTGCTGGTTTTATACACAATCTGAAGTATTTTCATCAAACTGGTTAAGATAGCCTTTACGGCACCCTCTTAGTTATTATGTTAAGACATTCATATTCTACATTTAGTAAATTTCACATGTACCCTTGTAAGATGCACCATAGGCGTGGTCCCACCGATTACCCTCCTTCCACCCATCCTCTCCCCTCCCCTCCCTTGCCCCTTTCCCCATATTCTTGGGCTATAATTGGGTTATAGCTTTCTTATGAAAGCTATAAATTGGTTTCATAGTAGGACTGAGTACATTGGATACTTTTTCTTCCATTCTTCAGATACTTTGCTAAGAAGAATATGTTCCAGCTCCATCCAGGTAAACATGAGTTAATGAGATGCTAAGTGAGTAAATTTCTTTAATAACAAAGTGTGAAGCTGAGAGGAAAATTAAATAACTGTGACGTCTTTGAAGAGTAAATAATATAACAACCCTCTGCCCTGAAAATCATGGAAAATATCTGTCTTGTGTAACTGCCAGTGAGTAAACTCTGACCTCACAGTTCCCAGGAGATAGTTGTCAGGATATACCAGCCACCACCCAATTCAGCATAATTAGTCTGAGAGCTGAAGATAAGCTTCCCAGGTCAGGACGAGCCATGTGGGGGAGCCAGACTCTGACTGTCCCTTGTCTTATTAGTTAGAGCTACAGCATCCCACTGAGTTTTAGAAATGTAGATGCAAAAAAGATAACTGACTTCCTTGCCCAGATATACATGTACCATTCTCTCTGTTATAATATATAAGCATTAAGAAAGTTAAAACTAAATATCCCCAACTAAAAAAGCCTGAAACTAAATCTTCTAAAACTAGTCACCACACTTTTATGAGCTGTAATGAAACCTCCTGCCATATTCTTCGGAACAATGATAATTATCTCTAGCTCTACTTAGGTATTATGTACAATTATCTCTAAGTCTACTTATTTATTCTAACCTCAAGTTAAAAGAAAAGCAATCAGCTCAAATTCTGGAGGTACAAAAGCAAACATAAAACAATATTTGACCTTTAGGAGCATATTGTCAAGAAAGTGACCTATACACAGATATTTTTGAAGCATTTTAGGATCATTGTGAGAGACACATGGGTCTAATGCTCTTGACAGCTCCCAAAGAGCACTTAAGTTGTTCCTGGAGTAAAATGTATTATAAGTTATTTGTAGGATGATTTGGACTCAGGTAAAGGCTTGTTAGAAATGATAGTTCTCATCTAACAAAGGGGTAGGCCGTCTTAGGATAAGAAAGTAACACTGGCAAAATCCCAAAGGTGTGCGCCAGGTGGCACAAAAGATTTGCATCAGGAGGAAAAATATGATTGATATGATTAGGACCTCAGAATGGAGAACTTTAAAATATACCCAAGTGAAAGATTAAAAAAAGCTCTTAATTAGTGCAAAATTAATATGAATGATGAGAGTAAAAGATAATTATTTAGGAATGCTTAATAAATGCTTACACATGGAATGGTAGATACAGTAAATAGTCTAGGAATATTTCAGGGTGAGTCTCTGTAGAAAACATTAACTTATATGTATGGGAATTTGTAAGGAGAAGAGACATGGAAGACGTGACAAATTATGTTTTGAAGCATCATAGATCTGTGGTGTCTTTGGGATATCCAAAAGGAATGAAGAACATACAGTCGGAATTTCAGATGAGAAAACAAAGAAGATGCAATTTTGAGACACATAAGAATCTGTAGTCATCAACTCCGTGTGTAGGAAGCCATAACACCTCACATCTGACATGCAAGGCCAAACTTCCAGTTTCAGCTTGAGGATACTAGAGTGCTAGAAAAAGACTGGAAAAATAAAATTAACAATTATCTTGAACTCACAGTAGACCCGAGGTCACAGGAAAGCAGTTACCCCATAATATGGAGACAAATTACAATATTATGACCTGAGGATATATAAAACTCAACTACATGATAACAGTTGTGAGTGAATTGAACAGGGGGAACTGGCAATATACCATTATAAAGTCAATCATCACATGGAAAGTGGAAAGTATTACATAAAAGGGGGCTCAGATTATGTAAATACCTATAATAATCACTTAAAAGTTTTTCCCAAAAGTCTAAATAATAAATCAATTAAGAATTTAAATGGATATCTTAGAAGGGTACACGTGAAAATTACTAAATGCAGAATATAAATGTCTTCATATAGTGACTAAAAGGCCATGAAGGTTATGTTAAATAGTTCAATGAAAATATTTCAGATTGTATATGAAGTCAGCACATTGTGCCCCACGATTGCACCAATGTACACAATTATGATTTAATAAAAATAAAAAATAAATAAATAAATAAGAATTTAAATGGAATTATTAAAAACCTTACTTAAAATCACAAAATATAGAAAATGATAAGTGATATAATAAATAGATATGCTATGTTTTCATTTTATCATTCATAATCATTTTAAGTGTAAATTTTCTAAACCAGTTAAAAGATAGATTATATACAAATGTATGACCTGTTTATAGGCAAAGAAACCCACATTAAGTATAAAGATTGATTTAGATGGTTAGAAGTGAATGAATGGAGAAAAGTAAACAATTCAAAACTAAGCCACAGAAAACCGAAGTTGCCATTCCAACTTCAGACAAGGTAAATTTTAGAATGAGGAAAATTTCAGGGATAAATAAGGATATTACATAATGAAGGGGAGTCACAGACAAGATAGAGCAACCTTCTGTGAGTATGCACTTTAAAACAAGGCTTTAATATCCTATATAGCAAAAAATTGATGGATTGAAATGGAGACATGGATACATCCACAATTTTATTTGGATTTTTGCACATCTAGTAATAGAACAAGTAGGGAGAAACCTACTCAGAGTAATAAGTGACCTGGACAGCAGGAGTAGCACCTTGACCTAAATGACATTTATAAAATATGCCATTTAGCAAAAACAGAATAACTATTTTCTAGAAAATCTTCCAATATTCAGAAAATAAACAATACATTTCTAAATAACCCCTAAGCCAAAGAGGGATCTCAAGAGAAATGATTTTTAAAAATAGAAATAAATGAAAATGAAAACATGGCATATCAAAATTGGTGGGACGCAGCTAAATAAATGTTTAGAGAGAAATTTATAGCCCCAAGTACGTATATGAAGAAGGAAGTTATATCAAAAATTCATAACCTAAGATTTCATATTAGGAAATTAAAGAAATAAAAGAAAAGAATTCAACCCCAAATGATCACAATGGTAGAAATAATAAAAATTAGAGCAGAAATCAATGAAATTGAAAGAAGAAAAATAGTGGGGAAAATCAACGAAACCAAAAGCTGGTTCTTTGAAAAGATTAAGAAAATAACCCACAAGCAATACTGACAAAGCAAAAAGTAAGGAAGGCGTAAGTTATGAATTTCAAGAGTAAAACATGGATATCTTTACAAACACTGCAGACATCAACAAGATGTACAGGAAATACGGTAGATGTTTCCAAACATACAAATAAGAAAATTTAGATGAAATCAACCAATTCCTGAATAAATGCCAACTCCACAATGCTTCCACTATGAAAAAGATAATTTGAATAGCCCTATAATTATTAAGACAATTAACTTAATAATTTAATAATTATTATCAAGTACTTTTATTAATATCGATCCAGAGAGATACAGGACCCGAGATTTGCTCTCAGATGCCTCAGGCCATGGGAGCACATACGTAGTAATGATGAGCTGCTGGATGCCCCCTGTTGGCTGGGGGTGAAAGTCAGAAGTTCCCACCAGGCTCTCTCAGGGAGAATGGAACAAGTTCACTTTCTAGGCCCTCACTTATGAAGCCTAATTTTGGCCTTAGAGATGGCACCTTTGTGTATTAAGGGAGATAATTCTAGAAAGATTTAATAATGGCTTTTCTTCCCGCTTCCCTGTTAGGAATACAGGTGACTGTAAGATGAACAAGTTCTTGAGATCTGCATTGCAACTTTGTGCCTATAGGCACATTGTACAGTATACAAGGCTGGATTGTACACTTAAAAATGGGTTAGAATGGTAGATCTCATGGTAAGCCTTCTTTCCACATTAAAATAAAAATAAGTTTTCAAAATGTGAAGGATAATGAGTCACTTAAGCCCATAAAATTGAGAATTTTGTTACCAGCAGTCACAACTATATGCTGCTTACAGGAAGCCCACTTTAAATATTTAAATAAAAACTAAAGTTAAAAGTAATCAAGGAGGTACATCATACTGACATTAATAGAAAAAAAACTGGAGTAGGTATATGAATTTCATGAACAGCAGAAATCAGAAATAGAAAAATAGTGATAAAGAGGTTAATGCTCCAAGTAGTTGTAATAATCTTAAACATGCTTATACCTAACAACTGATAGCTAATTATAAAAGTATGAGGCAAAAATTGATAGAACTGAAAGAAACGTAGAAACTGTGCAAAGTAGAGATTCTCGGACGATACGGAATCAAATTAGAAATCAATGACAAAAAGGTAACTGCAAAATTTCTAAATACAATATGTGGAATTTAAACAACACATTTCTAAACATTCCATGAGTCAAGAAAGGGGGCTTGAGCAAAGTAATATCCCTTCTGTCTAATCTCTTCTTACATATACTAGAAAAAGCAGCACTTTTATTTATTTATTTATTTTTTGCAGTTTTTGGCTGGGGCTGGGTTTGAACCCACCACCTCTGGCATATGGGGCCGGCGCCCTCCTCATTGAGCTACAGGCACCACCCGGAAGCAGCACTTTTAAATTCATTGTCTGAGATGAATATTATCCTACTCTGAAACCATTTGAAGACATTAAAAGTATACCTAACTTCAGATCAGTCTCTCATAAACACTGATGCAAAAATACTTTAAAAAAAAATCATAAAATACAACCCAGCCATTTATAAATGGAATAACAGATTATAAAGTAGTTGTTCATTCTATGAATGCAAGGCTATTTGAATGTGTAAACCAAACACTTAAAACCAAAGTGTAGTTTGCTATATTAATAGATAAAATATAAAAAGCATATGATCATGTCAATAGATCAATAAATTCATGGACAAAAGTTAATATCATTTTTTTTTTGGCAGTTTTTGGCCGGGGCTGGGTTTGAACCTGCCATCTTCGGCATATGAGGCTGGTGTCCTACTCCTTTGAGCCACAGGCACCGTCCAATATTAATTCTTTATAATACTCTCAGCCAATTAGGAACTAGAGGGAAATACCTTAACCTAACAAAGAGTTTCTAATAAATATTTATAGCTAACAGAAACCCTGAAAGATGAATGCTTTCTTCCTAGATGTAAAACAGGGCAAAGATTCACTGTCTTATCATTCCTCTTCAGCATCATATTGGAACTCTAACCAGTAAGGCAGGAAAAGAAAATAAAATGTAGATAAATTAATAATACTTTATTTGCTAATAACATGAACGTCTTGTCTATGTAGAAAATCCCAAAGAATCTACAAAATTTCTTGGAACTGGTAATAAGGTTAGCAAGGTAGTAGGACACAAAGTTAATGTGCAAAAGGCAACTGGGTTTTTGTATTCTAGCAATAAACAGTTTAAGTATGAAGTTTTAAAAAATTAGAAATGGATACAAAGTAAATAAAATACTCTCCATAAAACACGCAGAGTTTGTGTGCTGAAAACTGCAAAATACTAGTGAAGTAAATCAAAAAAAGATGTAAATAATTGAGGATACATGTTGTGCCCATATGGTAAAAGACTCAATATTGTTAAGATACCAATTTTCTTCAATTTGATCTGTTATTTAAATACAATCTCAGTCAAACCGACAACAAACTCTTTTTGGAGAAATGAACATGAATCTAAAATGTACATGAACAGCCAAGGAAATAGAATAGCTTCAGCAATTCTCAAAGAAGGCGAAAATTGGAGGAACCACATTGCCCACCATCAAGTCTTACTATACATCTACATTAATCAAGACAGTGTGTCATTGACCTGTTATAGATCAATGAAACAGAATATAGACATCATAAATAGATGCATGCAAATATAATCGACTAACTTGATAAGAAACAAAGGAATCGAGAAAGGACAGCTTTTCCAACAAACGATGCTAAAATAATTGATTATTCATGTAGAAGAATTAACTTGCCAAAGAATAATGCTTCTTATCTAAAAATTATATAGAAACTAGTTACAAATCAATTATGGTATTAACTTCTTGAAGAATATCTAGGAGAGAACCTATAGAACCTTGTGTTTAGGGATGAATTTATAGCTACCACAACAGATTCACAATGAACAAAAGAAAAAATTATTGGACTTCACAAAAAGCAAAGTTTTTTGATGTACAAAATGTTGTCTAAATAAAAAGATGAGGTATGAATAAAAATATTTGCAAATTTTTTGTCTGGATAAAAAAGATTTTCATCTAGGATACACAAAGAATCTTAAAGTTGAACTGTACAGCAAACAATCATGTTCTTTTTAACATAAATTTGAAAATATACTTAACCGAAGAAGATATATGGATGGTAATCTATGAAAATATGTTCAACATTATTTGTCATCAGGAAAATTCACCTAAAACCACAATAGAATGCCTCTATACACTGCACTGGAGGAAGGGTAAAAATACAAAACACAGAAAACAAACTGCTGGATTTGGAGTAAGAGCTACTCTTACTTATTGCTGATGGGAACGCAGACTCACAGTCTATTTGGGATAGATTTTGGCAGCTTTCATAAAATTAAATATTACCACATGAGGTAAGAATCACATTTCTAAATATTTGCCCAAGAGAATTTAAAACCTATGTTCACACAAAAATGTATATGTAAATGTTTATATCACTTTACTCAAAATTGCTAAACACTGGAAAAAACTAAGATGTCTTTCACTAGAGAAACAGCAAAGGAAACAATAGCACATCCACATAGTGGAAGACCACTCGCTAATAAAGAGGAGGGAGCTACTGATTCACTCAACAACACGGTTTAGTAGTCTTTTGTTGATTTTTTTCTCTCTAAAAATTTGTGGTCTATACATTGTATAATTACAGTCATTGATATTTTGGAAAAAGTAAACGTGAGTGTAGAATGTATGAGTGCAGGAGGTGTAGGGGGTTATTCAGACTGCTGGGACACATGCATGAGCTTGCATGTGACAAAATCCATGTCTGTATCTTAGAAAGAGTGAGCTTTAATGTATAACTTAAAAAACAAATGAGCAAATAAATACTGAGGACTCCAAGGTGGACCAGAATGGTTACCATGATGAAAGAACTAATGGTGTTAAGAAAGAAACATAAGACGCAACTGTGCTGAAGAGACTGGGGAACCCTGGGCTGTGGGTGGAGCTGATGTCAGTCAGGTAGAACAGGGGTGTTGGGATGGAAATTGTGTGCGGGAGACACAGGGAACTGCGCATGGACACTGCACTGCAGGTGGCAAATCTGTTTCTCATGGGGAAGATTTACGGACTTATAATTCTGAAACTGCTTTTCCTGTGTAGGTGGATTGAACCCATAAGAAAACGAAGAATGACCATCTTCTCAATGAAGAGCTTTTCATAGTCAGACAGAGAAGTTATGAGTAGGCAAGAAGAAAATGCCAGAATGAACCCTGCAGAGCTGCCTCCGAGTAAGAGGCATTACCTTAACGTATATGCAAATAGATTAATACAGAAATGAGTATGGATATTTCAATATATACATACATATGTATGGGTTCACATATATATATATGTAAACACTATATATAGTGTGTATATATATCTATATATGTATGTGTGTGTGTATATATACACACATATATATACACACACACACAGTCAAGATGGTCATGGTGGAGGCTAACCCAACAATTAGACTATCACAGAGATAAGAATTCAAACATGAGAACACCTGACAAGGGGAAAGGAAGAGGA
Organism: Perodicticus potto; assembly: GCA_963574655.1. Classification (NCBI taxonomy): domain Eukaryota; kingdom Metazoa; phylum Chordata; class Mammalia; order Primates; family Lorisidae; genus Perodicticus; species Perodicticus potto. The sequence goes on from CAUYRH010051373.1 coordinate 49,566, forward strand.
CTAGTGATGGTCCTGGAACAAATATGAACAGATACAAGACCCTGCGTTTTTCCCAGCCCAGAGCATGGTATGTTCTTCCACGTGTTAGTGTTTTCTGCAACGTCTTTTCTTAGGGTTTCATAATCCTCTTTGGAGAGGTGCTTCACCTATTTTGTTAGGTATAGTCCTAAGTATTTTCTTTGAAGCTACTATGAAGATAATTGTGTCTTTGATTTGCTTCTCAACTTGGCTGTTATTGGCGTATACAAAGGCTACTGATTCAGGTGGACATTGATTTTATACCCTGAGACATTCCTGTATTTCCTGATGACTTTCGGGAGTTTTGTGGTTGAGTCTCTGGGGTTTTCTAAGTATAAGATCCTAACTCTAGCAAAGAGATAGCGTTTGACCTCCTCTGCCCCCATTTGGATGTTGTTTATATCCTTCTCTTGCCTGATTGCACTGGCTAGAATTTCCAGAACTATGTTGAATAATAGTGGCAATAGTAGACATCTTTGTCTGATTCTAGTTCTAAGTGGAAAAGCTTTTAGTTTTATACCATTCAATATGATGTAAGCTGTAAGTTTGTCATAGATGTCTTCCATCAGCTTAAGAAATGTGCCACTTATGCCTATATTCTTGTGTTCTAATTAGAAAAGGATGCTGAATTTTGTCAAACACTCTTTCTTCATCTATCCATAGGATTATAAGGTCTTTATTTTTGCTTCTATTGATGTGGTGTATTACATTTATTAATTTGCATATGTTAAACCAACATTGCATCCCTTGAATGAGGCCTACTTAAATTGTGATGTATAATTTTTTTAATGAGTACCTGCAATCTATTAGCTAAGATTCTGTTGAGTGTTTTTGCATTGATATTCATAAGTGAAATTGGTCTGTAGTTCTCCTTTTTAGTTAGGTCCTTTCCTGGTTTTGGAATAAAGGTGATGTTTGCTTCATAGAACATGTTGGGGAAGTTTTCTTCCTTTTAAACGTTTTAGAATATGTTCTGCAGTATAGGCACAGGCTCATCTTTGCAGGTGTGATAGAATTCTGATGTGAAGCCATCTGGTCCTGGGCTTTTTGTTGTTGTTGTTGTTGCTGTTGTTGGAAGCTTTTTTATTGTTTCTTTGATGTCACTGTTTGATATTGGTCTGTGCAAAAGATATATTTCTTTCTGGTTAAATCTAGGAATATGGTGAGATTCCAGTTATTGTTGCATTTCCTCCACATTGTCAAATTTCTGGGCATAAATTTTTTGTTAGTAGTCAGAAATAATGTCTTGAATCTCTGTGGTATCCATTGCTATTTACTCCTTTTCATATCTGATTGAGGTTATTAAAGATTTTACTTCTCTATTTCTGGTTAACCTGGCCAATGGTTTATCGATTTTATTATCTTTTCAAAGAACCAACTTTTTGTTTCATTAACTTTCTGAATTAGTCTTTTATTTTCAATTTCATTTATTTCTGATTCAATTTTGGGTTATTTCTTTTCTTCTGCTAGGTTTGGGATTAGATTTTTCTTCCTTTCCATTTCTTTAAGGTGATTATTAGGTTATTGATGTGCTATTTTTCTGCTTTTCTGATATAGGCACCTAATGCGATATATCTCACTCTTAAGACTGCTTTCCCAGTGTCCCACAGGTTTTGGGAGCTTGTATCTTCCTTGTCATTATGCTCAAGGAAGTTAATGATTTCCTTTTTTTCTCTTCTTTGACTTAGCTGTCATTCAGCATAAGGTTGTTTAATTTCCATGCCTTTGTGTGGGGATGACAATTTTTGTTGGAGTTGAGTTCCACCTTTATTCCCTTGTGGTCTGAGAAGATACAAGGTAAAATTTCAATTATTTTGATTTTGTTGAAGTTTGACTTGTGTCCTAGGATATAATCTATTTTGGAGAATGTTCCAAGGATGAATGAGAAGAACTTATATTCTTCAGCTTTGGGATGAAGTGTTCTATACATGGCTATCAAGTACAGTTGTTCTGGGGTCACAATTAAGTCGCTTGTATCTTTGTTTGATTTCTGTTTAGAGTATCTATCCAGAGGGGGAGTGCTAATGTCCCCTGCTATTATGGTGTTAAGGGATATCATGTTGTTCATACTAATAAAGGTCTATTTAAAAAATCTGGGAGCATTTAAGTTGGGTGCCTAAATATTTAGAATTGAAAGGTCTTCTTGTTGTAGTGTTCCCTCAATCATAATGAAGTGTCCATCATTGTATTTTTTGACTTTAGTTGCTTTAAATCCACTTGTATCTGAAAATAAGAATAGCACTCCTCTCTTCTTCTGATTTCCTTTAGCCTGAAAAATTGTCAAAATGTCTGTTTTACCTAAAGCACTCTACAGATGCAATGCAATCCCCATTAGTGTACCAACATCATGTTTTGATGAACTGGAAAAAAATAGTACTTCATTTTGTGTGGAACCAAGAAAAAACCCTTATAGCTAAGGCTATTCTTAGTAATAAAAACAAAGTCAGAGGCATCACCCTATCAGACGTAAGGCTATATTCCAAGTCCACAGTAATCAAAACAGCACAAAAATAGAAACATAGATAAATGGAACAGAAGAGGAAACCAAGAGATGAAACCAGTCTCTACTTGCCATCTGATCTTTGATAAGCCAAAAAGAAACAAAGCACATGGTGTGGAAAAGAATCCCTATTCAACAAATGGTACTGGGAGAACTGGATAATGACATGTGAAAGACTGAAATTCGATCCAAACATTTCAGCCCTTACAAAAATTGACTCAAGATAGATAAGAGACTTAAATCTAAGACATGAAATGATAAAAATCTCAGAAGAAAGTGTGGGGAAAACTCTCCATGATGTTGGACTAGGGAAAGATTTTATGACAAAGAATTCAGTGGCCATCACAACAACAAAAATTAACAAATGGGACTTAATTAAGCTGAAAAGCTTCTGCACAGCAAAGGACACAAGTGAAGCAAAAAGACCATCTTCAGAATGGGAAAAGATATCTGCATGGTATCAATCTGACAAAGGGTTGATAACTAGAATCTATAGAGAACTCAAATTAATCAACAACAACAAAAAGAGCTATCTCATCTGCCTCTTGGCAAGAGATATGAACAGAACCTTCTCTGACGAAGACAGACTAATGGCTTAAAAAACATTTGAAAACATGCTCATTGTCACTGATCATTAGAGAAATGCAAATCAAAGCCAACCTGAGATATCACCTAACCCCAGCGAGAATGGCCCACGTAACAAAGTCTCAAAGCTGCAGATGCTGGCGTGGATGTGGAGAGAAGGGAACACTGTTACACTGCTGGTGGGACTGCAAACTAATACAACCTTTTGGGAAGGAAGTATGGAGAATCCTCAAAGAACTCAAATTAGACATCACATTTGATCCTGCAATCCCATTACTAGGCATCTACTCCGAAGGAAAAAAAAAATCATTTTATTGTAAGACATTTGCACTAGACTGTTTATCACAGCTCAATTTATAATCACCAAAATACAGAAACAGCCTAAAAGCCCACCAACCCAGGAATGGATTCACAAGCTGTATATGTATACCATGGAATACTATTTAGCCATTTAAAAATATGGAGACCTTGTATCTTTTGTATTAACCTGGATGGAGGTGGACCACATTCTTCTTAGTAAAGTATCACAAGAATGGAGAAGCAAGAATCCTATGTACTCAATTCTAATATGAAGGTGGTGGATTATCTAATACAAGTGGTGGGGTATGTGAATGAGGGATGGGGAGAGGGAAAAAGGAAGTGGGGTGGGTTCCCGATATACGGCACACCTCTTGAGGGTGGGACACAACTATAAAAAGGACTTGACCTCACAACCACAATCAGTGGAACCTAATTCTTTGTACCCTCAGTGAATCCTAAACAACAAAAAACATGACTGTGTATTTGACAAAGGCATCAAACTGCACAGACCACAATGCAAACGTTAATGCATGTAAATTATAAAAAAAAATCAACTGGGACATTAGGGGATCCCAAGAAAGAATGTCAATTGTGACAAATGATACTCTATGTGTAATGCAAATGGGCATCTTCACCACACTGAAGGATGTGGGAGGAGAGACTAATCTACGCAAGTTTGGGAAAGGGGTGTTTGACTGGAGACCATGAGGGCCATGAATATAGGAAGTATACGGAAATATTTACCATGTCTATTACAATGATTTTTGGCAGTGTACCCTATGTATGTACTCATGTACTCTCGTGAAAGAATGATCAAAAATTCTGAAATTATTTTACATGTACTCTGGGGTTGAGCCAGTAAGTAGAAGGATGGTGATACTGGGTACCAGATTTCCAACAGGAAATGGAATTACAATGAGTATAATAGGAGGCAGGCTCAGATGAAGTTCTGCATCATGAAGCCAGAGCCTGGGAGGTGGGAGGTGATAGTTCTTGTGGACAGCTGCAGGTGCCCAGAATAGTCCTTTTGCAATATAGAGCTAGCATGCTCGCTCTCTCGCTGTCTCGCTCTCTCTGTCCCTCTCTCTCTCCAGAAAAGGGAGTGGGTTGGAAGCATAGCTTGATTAATTGTCACTGATTCTTTCTGTTCTTACAGAGAATTAGTTGATTGTCTTAAATAAATGCTTCTCAATTTGTTCTACGCATTTTGGTCAATTTTCAGAGACTTCAAATGATCATTTTTGCTGTTTTGTCCAGTTTTATCACTTCTTTTGTAGGGAAAGGTTTTGCTGAGCTCTTCATAGTACAAAGTGGTGAGAATTTCTCTATTTGCCCCATGCCATTGCCACCTGGATATCTTTAGCAACAAAAAGCTATTGAACTGTATGATTTGTTCACTTGTCTTGTTATTGTATACCTCAAAAATATTTTATTTAAAAATAGCCAAGTTCCACCAATACTTGAAACTTATGCAGTGACATTTGACTTTGAAATGCTAGTTAGATGTACCTCTGGGTAATGCTTTTGAGAGAAGGTGAAGAGGTGGGTGATGCTTAACTCATTCCACGGAGTAGTTCAAAAGTTGCCCCTAAAAATCACCATATACAGGGAAAATGGGAAATTATAGCCAAATATACTTTTATTTACAAAATACTCACTATCCATTTTACAAAAATTTTTTACAAAATTTTATTAGGAATTATTTATGTAATATTCTCTATGTGTTGGCCACCTCTTCGTAAAATTTTACAATGAACATTTCGTAAATAAAGGAACATTTAACTACAATTTTCCATTTTCCCTACGTGTGGCAACTTTAGGTGAGACTTTTGGGACACCCAGTATACACAATATACGATTAAAATACGATTAAGGTATGTCTTATTAATGACTGTGGTGTTCAGTGTTAAGGAGCTACTTTAAAAGAGAAAAATAATTTTATTTTGCTGTAATTCTTACAAGGTGAAACTAAGATCCTCATATTCCAGAACATGCTGTTTGAAGCCTCATAAAATGAAATTCAGCCTAAGGAAGGACTCTCCATAGAGTCTGACTTTGACAGCAAACACTGTTGAAAGCAAAGTTGACTCATATGCTGTGAAATGTATCTGTGGCCTAACTTGATGGATTTACCTCTTCAGGGATTAAAAAGGAAAAAGAAAAGAACGCTTTTGTTTTCTTGTACACACAGAGCCCTTAAGGACAGCACATTATATTCTTCTCTCTCCAGAAGCCAGCACTGACTTTGGAAACTATTTGGCAGGTAATGAGTACTTGAGGAATAAATACATTTATTTCTATGTATCCTGCGTTTTCATTTAGACCTTAAAATGTAAGTCTCTGACACTATGATATTTGGAAAAACATTCCAGGGTCGTACTTGTCTTTTCAAATACGTAAGAAGTTATTTTAACTTTATGGAAAAATTATGATGAATGAAAAATATACCTAATTGAGTTGTTTTGAATGTGCTATCTTCACCATGAGTCTCAGTATTATCTTCTGTGCCCCGTCACATTGCCCGTACTGTTGTGTGGATCTCCACCCCTCTCTTAATCTCATTCAAACACAGCAGATAATTTTCTTCATTTCTGTTATTAACCTATAAAGCTCCTCCTATTTGACAAGCAATATTGTATCATGTTCTATGAACTGTTTCACTATGAAACCCAATACAGTAACATCCCCTTTAGTGGAAAAGGAATGTGAAATAAAGAGGCATTCGACGATGTTTCAGAGTCTAGTTATAGAAGGTGCGAGAATAAAACTGGATGTTGGCCTTTTGATATTTTATTGATCCACAGCCCATTACATCAGGAGGAGTGGAGACGATGGATCAGTAAATGGGGACATCATTTTGTAAATTGTACGAAAATCGTTAGAGTGGGCATATATTTGAATGTATATAAATACCGTATATGTTAATGCCCTGATCGTAATGTTTGCTCTCCCCATGTGTACAGTCCCCAAATCTCTGCATGTAACAGCCCTGTCAAGGACTCTGGTTGGAATGGAGGCCGGTCACTGTCAGCGAGGACCATTTTAACATTCTTGTTAGCCCAGGAGCATCTGGGACACTGCCATTCCCCTGAAAAATGGGCCCTTGTTTCCTGTTTTCTGTTCATTTTACATAGAGAGCATTCTCTCTGTTTTCTTCGACAGGGAAATATCTACATTTAGTAACAAAACATTGTCAGGTATTTATGAAATGAGGAGAACAATGATAAGTGAGGTAAAAAGCATTTTCATTAATTTTAATGATCTCTCCAAATATATAAGGCCTTCACTTTTATACTTTTTATTTATAATTTTTATTTTCAAAATAATTTGACTAAAGAGAAAACCCTTGTCCATCATCTTTATTTTCTTTTATTTATTTTTACTTTTTTTTTACTTTTTTTGAGACAGAGTCTCACTTTGTAGTCCTCAATAGAGTGCTGTGGCATCACAGCTCACAGCAACTTCAAACTCTTGGGCTTCAGAGATTCTCTTGCCTCAGCCTCCCAAGTAGCTGGGACTACAGGCGCCCGCCACAAGGTCCACCTATTTCTTTAGAGATGAGGTCTTGCTCTGGCTCAGGCTGTTCTCCAGCTCATGAGCTCAGGCCATCCACTTGCCTGGGCCTCCCAGAGTGCGAGGCGTTAGCCACCACACCCAGCTTCTTTTCTTTTTTTTAAATGTAATAATTTGCTCTTTGCCTTTTTTTCTCTCCACTTTTACCATTCAGCATACTGCCTTCCTCCACATCTTCTATTTTTCCAATTCTATCTTTCTTACTAGACCTTCATATTGAGTTCTATGTGTTAGGGTCATCTAAAAGGAAACCCCATCAATTTTTTAAATTAGGTAAGTCTGTTCCTTTGATGGCAGTGACAGAAGTGTAGCAATTTACACGAAAGAATGAACCCATTTCACCAGCCCTGGTCAAGGCATTTCCAACCTATCTTTCCACAAATTTTAAAAAAGTATTCATTTCTGAAGACATTTTTCCCTGTCAGAAAGTTGTCACAATCCACTGACTTTGTTAGAATGAGTTATGCTTTTTCCCTTTGCTGGAATATTCAATAAATAAGTATGAAGCATTTCCAGAGGGTTGTGTATCTGAAGTGGAGTCTTTGATTCTGTCTTCTAACTTGGCCCTTTGTAATTTCATTTCTAAACAGCTTCAATTCAGCCACTGATCGTCCAATTATTCCAGCATCTATTTTTTTTTTCCTGGTGTATAAAGTTTATTTGAACGCCAGTTTGTACAATTGAATCTTTTGTTATTATTTCTTTTGGTGTCATTTCCTATCTCATGCATACTTATTTTATTGTCTTTTGTATTACTATTTTACTTTGCAGTTGTTTAAGTCTCAAGTATTACACCCGAGGCACAATTTTTCATGAGTATCAACTCATTATTCTGTGATGAATCCTGACCTGGCCCTTCAGCCCACTGGCCTGATTGAGCAGGATAATCCTGAGCAAGGGGGTAGAAAACACAGAGAGCTAGACAGCTGTTCCCAACACGGTGGCTCATTTCTTCCAACAGGTCACCTCCAGCAGGCCCGATGCTTTCTGAGCAGCCCAGTAGCTGGACTGAGGGCCTTGGTCCTGCTAAATGCAGGGCAGAGAGAATGAATGAGATTATAGAGAACAAATGAGATTGTAGCGTTAACATCCCACCCGGTTCCTTTTTCCTCACAGCTTATATTGAAGAGGTGCTGGGGTTTCCTGCTCAATGGCAGAACTTTTCAGGACTCAGTTTTGGGGGTTCCTTACTTTAATTCTCATTAGCAAATACCACCCCTCTACCCCGGTGTCTCCTATTCCTGGAGTGACCACTGCCTTGTGTTTCACATGTGCTAATTTTGTTCTCTTTAATTAATTTCCTAGTGTGACAAGCGGTTGTCTGTGTTAGGAGGTTTAATAGGCCCTTCAGTTTTTTCATGGAAATTCTGTTCCCAGATTATGCAAATTCCTCTCCCGCTGGTTTTGTATTTGTCTCTTCAGGGAAATTATGGGATTCCACTCTGGGATTCACAATCTTACAACCAGTTTTTGTTTTAATCACTCTTCTCAGCTGGATCCAGGCCTCGCACAGCTGATGTTATTCAATTCTATAATGACTTGTGGGACAGGTGTTAGTGTCCAATTTTATCTGCGTGGCATGGGGTGGGGGGAGCTTCCTGGCCATTTCTGTGGACCAGTGGGAAGTGTTTTCTGATCCCAGGTTTAGAACCAGCACCTTGGGGTGAGCAGATTAATGATTTTCCAATGATATTGGGGACATATGGCAGGGAGCTTCTTGCCCAATAGGCCTCAGACCGGACCTTCCCCCACTATTGCCTGTGTCCTTATATGAGAATTAAAAAGCCAAGTCCTATTAGGAGAGACAACTTCATATCTTCACCCTCCACTGTAGGGCACTAGTCTTTCTAGCCCTGGAGATTTCCTGCTATTGTTCGTAAGTCCATAAATATATTTAAATACCATGTTTTCATATTTTATCCATACTTTCGTTATGTTTTTCAGTTCTAACTGTCCTTCAGGACTTGTACTATTATAATTTTTTTACTATAATGCCAATTTTAAACACTTAATTTTTTTAAACACTTAATTCTTGAATCCAGTTTTGTTATATATTGGCAGCCAGTTACTATTTTTAGCAATATGTTTTACAGCAACAAGGGAAGAAATAAAGAAAGCATTTGGTAGCTGAGAAATTATGAAAAAAATAAAGTTGCTAAATTTTAGAATTCTCTGCAGAACTTTCTACTGAGAAACAATTGATCATTTTCACTAAATATTTCAAATAATACCAAGTAATGATTTTAACTTCCAGATTTCAAAGTATTTGGCAGTCTATTCACGGTAGGCTTTGCTCTGCAAAATCCCTTCATAGAGCATTAAGAAAATCTTCATAAATTTACAAGATTTTAAGTTCGTTGTTGTTTATAGTAATTGTTCCAAAACTGCACTCATAGCTCCCTAATTTAATAAAAGTTCTTTGAAACAGTGTAAGTTTGTAAGTTTATTTTCAGGCTCTCATTCTCCACCTTCACCATAACTGTTCTGCTTTTCCTTGAACATAAAAAGGTAAAAAGATTTAAAAAACTTAATTCCAAAATGGGCAAAAGACATGAATAGACATTTCTCTAAATGAGATATTCAAATGGCCGAGAAGCATCTGAAAAGACGTTCAGCATCACTAATCATTAGGTAAACGCAACTCATAACTACCTTGAGACATCACTCACACCCATTAGGATGGCTAGAAACCCAGAAAGTATCAAGTGCTGGTGAGAATCAAAAACAAGTGACAGAATCAGAACCCTTGTGTGCTATTGGTGAGCATGTAACACGTTATAGACTCTGTGAGAAACAGGGTGACAGTTTCTCAAAAAATCAACAATTCAATTACCATGAAACTCATGAACAGTTTAGATGTTTGTCCCTTCAAACCTCATGATGAAACTTGACCCTCCATGTGGGTGATAGGGCAGAATAGGAGGCTTCTGGGTCATGGGGGCAGATCCCTCCTGAAGGGCTAGGCACCTTCCTCAGGCTGACGAGTCCTTGCTATCAGTTCCTGAGCTAGCCAGCAGGCAGACATCATCTACCACGTGCTCTCCGCTCAGCCGGCTCCCCTTCACTTCTGCTATGAGTAGAAGCAGCCTAAGACCCTCACCAGAAACTGAGCCAATGCTGGGGCCTCGCTTCTTGGATATCCTACAGAACTGTGGGCCAGATAAACCTCCTTTCTTTATAAATTACCTAGCTACACAATCATTAAACATATCTTAATGTCTTACATCAGTCAGTAGATGTTTTCCTTTGGGATGGGACCATCCGTGGAGAGAACACATTCACAGTCATCTGCCGCATGGGGCTGTTCTTTTTAAAGATTTTCTGTGATTGGAAATATACCAACGTGGGCGTTCCTGTTCAATTTCTCCATCTTGCTGCCATGCCTCTGTGTTGTTTGGGGCACATGGGGATCCACCCCCCATGAACTCATATACACACAACAAATTTGGCAGAAACAATACTTGCGATCAAAACTCAACACAGTTGCCTAAGTGTCTCCTTATCCTGCCATGTGACTTTGAAACCAGTCAGTAACTTCACCGGCTTCTTTAGGCAAATAGAGCTTTAATTCATCAAAATTTCTCGGAACGGCCTCAGTTGAAAGGAATGACAATGAGGACAAATGACACATTTTTAAACTGAAGTTTTTATCGTGCCCGTATCACGGGACCAATCTGTCATTCTAAATCTTCCCTAAATGCATTGTCCTGAATGGACAAAAAAACCTTTATTGGTAAAACCTCAAAATTCACTTGAAACCGTCATCTCACCTAATTTCGTATCTGTCGTTATGGTCTGAAGATTACACAGAAATCCATTTGCATCTGCACAAAGATAACAAGGTCATAGTTTTGCATGACATGATGGAACTGTCCTAAGATTGTGATCATTCCAGAATTCAGAATTTAAGGATTTTGACTTGAGTGATTTTGGTCTTTAGGGATTTCAATACTTGGGATTAGAGTAATCAGAATTGTGTCTTTCAGATTATGACCCAAACACAGTAATATTTTTTGACTTAGCTAAAATAGTCAGAGAACATCTTGCTGAGAGGATGACCGAGTATGAAGATTGGAGTCAGCTGCCAGGTAGGTCTGAGGGAAGTCTATTTCTTGCTGGTAAAACATCATGTATAAAGACTTTACAATGGAAATAAATCTTTTTTGAGGAATGGCAAAAAGATCAGGAAGAATGGAGAGAAAATGCACAAAAGAAAATATAAAGAAATGAAATCAGGGAGAAAACAGGAGGGTCAACTCATATCAGCCTTTTAGGCCTTTTTGGACTTAAAAACTGAACTGGAGAACTGCAGGATTAGAGCAGAATACAGACAATCTGGTTACTTTTCAGAGGATTATTCTGGCTGCTGCATTGGGAACAGGATAAAAGGCAGCAGTGGTGGGAGAAGGGAAAGCAGCTAGGAAGTGGTCGTGGTAACTCAGAGAAGAGGTTAAAGACTCAGCAGAATGGTGGCGGAAGAAGTGAGAAGGGATCAGATTCTGTACTTACCTCGAGGCAATGGGATGTCACATAAAATGCACAGTCAAAGAGAAAACCAAGATCTGGAGACCTGAAAACCTAAAAGAAACAAAACAATCACCAAAACCACAACCAGGACTGCAGAGCCTGCCGAGATAGAGCAGTGCCTGCTGAGACCGAGTGGCTCTGGGGCTGGGTTCAGAAGTTCTCACAATTTCATTTCTGAATGTGCTCATCATGAGACACATGTAGCTATCGCAAGACATGTTCTAAGTTAAGTCTGTATTCAGGGGACACGTTTGCTCTAGTTACCCACTTGGAAATCATTAACATATAGACAACGCTCAAAGGCCAGAAACTGAATGAGTCTCCCAATGAAGTGGGTATGAGAAGCAAAGTAGGAGAAGAGACTCAGTAACAACTGCTCAGGAAGAGGGGTCAGTGTGCACAGGGCACATCAGAAAGCTTGGTGGCCAAAGCCGGTGCAGAAAGCATTTCAGAGAAGGAACATCTGCCTGATCAGCTGCCAATAGTCTCCAATGAGTCAAGTAAGCTGAGCACGGAGAATTAAAAACTGAACCTGAAACCTAATATATTTCACAAGGACTTTAGTGGAAAAGTGATGAACAAAGGGCCAACGTGAAGATAATTCAAGAAAGAAAGTGGACAGGAACTGGAGACATGTAATACTTTTTAGTATCAACATGGTTTCTGAGAGACCATGGGAACTTACACAACATCTAAAAAGACAGCTAATGTAATGGAGAGAACAGTGAGCTGATGAATTAGTTTGGGTTCCTTAGGTCAAAGGGACTGGTGTGTAGAGAATTAGAGACTGTTAACATCACCCTGTGGTCTGTGTGGAGATAGTGTACCTGAAACCTCATGTTTTAGAAGACTGTGATACCTACTGGTTAGAAATGGTTTCTAATTCTCTACACACCAGTACCTTTGAACTGAAGAGCCCAAACTGTCTTTTTAGATAGCATGTACTTATACCCTTCCTATCAATTAAGAATTCAATACAAGTTTTTCTAGTTTTATGCATCATTTTATCTTGATAACTGAAAACAAGTTGAGAATGATTAATAAAAGGTAAAATCACCTTTAGATAAGCTACAAAGATATGAACATATGTTTCTACTTTGATACTTGATTACCAAAACTACAAACCCCATTTAACTTGCAAAGTGAGTATTGATTGATGACTTCAAAATAGGGTTCTCCAATATCAAGCAAAGTATTCTTTTCTTTTCTTTTTTTTTTTTTTAGAGATAGAGTCTCACTTTATTGCCCTTGGTAGAGTGCTGTGTTGTCATAGCTCAAAGTAACCTCCAGCTCCTGAGCTTAGCCGATTCTCCTGCCTCAGCCTCCCACATAACTGGGACTACAGGCGCCTGCCACAATGCCCGGCTATTTTTTGTTTCAGTTTAGCAGGGACTGGGTTCGAACCCACCACCCTTGGTATATGGGGCCAGTGCTCTACCCACTGAGCCACAAGTGCCTCCCTAAAGTGTTATTTTCAATTGATAATTTGGATGTCAACATATATTCACAAATAAAAAATAATTGGCTATTCAACAGTGATTATTGATCATATTAATCTGCTCTGGATTTTAGCCACTCTGCAATGTTAATACATTTGGAAGAAAGAATCAAATGTTTTGAAATTATATGTAGCTAAAAAAAAAAACAGTTCAAACCACTTTTAAAGACAGAAGAAAGGTAAAAAGCAATAGTCTACAGGATGTGACACACGCGGCTTGTTTCCAAGTAAACTAAAGAAGTGAAAAATTACAGTTCTCACTGTAAAGTTTCTATTTGGACTATTCAGTATGTTCCCTGTATCAAGTTTTTGGTTCAAGAATTAGAAATTTAACCAAATAAACCCATCACATATGGAATCACAAGTAACACAATTAAGATTGTGCTTTAAGAGTTTCACTAAAATAACCCAATTTCACTGAAACAAGAATTGATGTGTCTTGACACACAGTAAAGAGTTAATCCAGCCTTCATGTTGAAGAACCAGTCTAAAGATGTCTGTTACGGGGATGAAAATTATAGCCAAAGAAACAAAGACTATATTTAAACACACAGGAAAAGATGAACACGCACAAGTCTTTTTGCCCATATTGTCGAGCATAAATACACGATAGCTGCAAGATATGAGGGAGTATACAGAAGATGGTGTGCAGACAAAAAAAAAAAAAGGTGAAATTAGTCTAATAGCCTCTGAATTATATATATAAAACACACTTAATTGATCTTTGATGGGTAAAAATCTTTCATAGCAAATTGACAGTCAACACTAAACTAGATGTAAAAAAATACATTGCTATCTAGACAAAGCAATTTGAAAAGGAGCCAGGCAAAAACCTTCCCCAAAAGGAACAATTTCACCACCTGCCGCCAAAAAAATCCTCAAATTTGGCTGTTTACATGTTTAAGACTTTCATCATAAAGGTAGAGATTAGCCCTCTCATATGAAATTCCAGTTCATGTTGGAAAAATAGCAGGTTTATTTATTCTACAAATTCTATTGATAATGTAACATTCTGATTCAAAATTTGGGAGATAAAACTTGTGTCAGAAATGAATCATTCCCTCCGGATATCAGAGACGTTCTCGGCATTACACGTTCTGTGTCCTGTGGAATAGCAATTTATAACTACTCAGAAAGTCAAATATAAGCACATTAATTGTGTGTATGTTTCTACACACACGCATCCATGGACTGGGAATTCTGTAACTAGTTTCCTGTGAATTCTGGGGTTTCAAAAATAAGCAGATAATTTTTCGACATTAAGAACAAGATTCTGTGATGTCAAAGAATACGAATCAATATGGAGAATTTTAGAAGGAACTTTATGGGGTTCAGTTGGAATTAGAGATATCAGTACTATTTTAAATGACTGAGGAACTGTTTCTGACTAAAGAATATGAAAATTGGATATGAAATATGAAAAAGAATATGAAAATTGAATGCAGGAAATGATCACAAAATATGCTATTGTAAAGGCTACTATTAGAAAGATTGGCGAAATTGATAGAAATTCTGTAGAGTAGCTGATAGTAGCGTTTCCAATTTTTCCTGATTTTATATCTACACTATGGTTATGTAAGAAAATATCTTCATTTTTAGGAATACTGAAGTATTTAAGAGCAACATTGTAGAAATATGTGCAGATTCTATTTCCATAATGACCTCCCTAAATAATGTGTGTGAGAGAGAGACAGATGAAAGCCTAATGTTACCACGTGGATACAGGGCCACAGGGATTCTTTGTCCCTTTCTTGTACATTTTCTCTGAGCCTAAAATAATGTACCCTAATAAAATTTAAAAGAAAATAATGCCAACTACTGTATGGAGCTTTCCAAAGGTTTCAAATGAGCAGTATCATATTGAAGGGTCTGTGACTGATTTTAAAATTGTGTTTACCTTCTATTTCAAAAACATCTGTTTATGTACCTGTTCAATGGTTGCCAGAATTCTCCACATTCTTAGTATGTGTGCAGACCTAAAAATGAGTGATCATTTATTTTTATCCTGAAATACATTTGTGTGTATCTCTCAGGAATACCCTAAAGGAGTGTGGTGGTCTACAGGGCAAGATTTAGACATCTTATGTTATTCCTGGACAGGCTGTGATCTTATAACCATCACACCCTAGTCAGAAGTACTATCTGTCTGTAGCCAGTACATGACAAAGGGGTGGGAAGGCAGGTGCACCCTATGTCCTGGTAAGGCATATAAATTAATGCAACCTATCTGGAAGGAAATATTACAATATATATCAAACTTAAGAACTTACCCTAGTGAAACAATTTGCTAACTGCACAAAATTATATAAAAGCAGAGTAAAACACTGTACTATTTATATAGTGAAATCCTTGCAAGCAGTTTAATTATCTGTCACTGCAGGACTAAGCAAGGAATAGATTTCATAAAGACCAGACAAGCCTGGACAGCATGGAAGTTATGAGCCTCGGAACCCAGGTCAGATAGCCCCAAATCAGACCTCGGCTTGGGATCACTCGCGGGGAACTCCTGTTTAAGGCTCAGTTCTTTCATAACAAGATTATTATACATATTAAAAAAATAAGGTATGAATTTCACTAGGTGTTTATAAGAGTCAGTACATAAAGTATTTGACACAGTGCCTGACATAAATTAGAAGTTAAATAAAATTTGGTCATTGTTTTGCTGTATTATTAATTTATACTCACCCAATACAACATTCTGAAGCTATTATATTCCATGGTGTCTACCTACATGTAACCTATTAATATACTAATTTCTACATCACACTTAAATGCCATGTTGTTAAAGTAAAATGTTTCCAAAAGCGCTATAGTATGTTTCTCTGTGTATGTCTTCAAAGAAATGATCTACTAAGCTACAGTCTAGATGTTAATGTATACATTTATATTCTTTCTTTTTGGAATAAGCATGTAATAATTTTATAATCATGAATAAAGGGTGTCATTTCCATTAAAAAATGTCATCCACAGTTCTTAAGCCCACCCCTTCATCTTAATCTCATCACCGATTTTTAATGTCCAGAGGAACAGGACGGCCCAGACACCCCCACTCGCAGGCTGCCTAGCAAGGATACTGTGCTTCAGGGCAGCATTCTTTAGTTACCCACCTTGAAGGCCTCACCCGGTCTGATCAAGTACCCAATTTGTTTTATGCAAATTTTAAATTAATTTTTAAAAACTTTCCTTCAGTTGTTTAAACGTTGCCTGAAAGAACTGTATTATATTGATAATGGCTATACCTGAGGATTATTTAAAAATTAAATCCTGTGTTTGTAGATACAAGGTAGGAAACATTTTTGACTCAGACAAAGAAATCATGTATAATACCTTGTGAAAGCAAAAAGGTAATGCAGTTTTTGAGGCAAGGTATGCGTTTTGGAAAACAGAATTAAATAAACTCTAAACTATCTACTATGCTTTTTATAAGATATTATTAGTGATATGAAACACCACTATTTTATGTCCTCCAAAAGGAATTAAAGTGAGAATGACCTCGTGTCATATTTATTATAACATGAATCCTAGCTTAGGAAATGTTAAATACAAAAGAAAATAAAACCACCAATTTTTAGAAGAATGAATCACCATATTCCCATAGAGGCTGTATGTCTTAATGTGGTATAATGGATATCACTACAACAAATCCCACGAGATGAATTAAAATGAGATTTTATTCGGGTCTCAATTGGCTGTGAACACAATTTGCATAAAATTGAATCAGTATTTACAATGAAAAGGGTTAAACCTCTTTGCAAAGCATATCCCATTGAGCCCCTATAATTAACACATTAATGGCTAATAAAAAGTTGAAACAAAGCATTTTTGTTTGCTTTCCTGGTTCAAAGCTAATAAAACAATGATCTCTGCACAAATATTTTTTCTTTTCCATTCAACATAAACCGGCGCTTAATGGTCGAGAACTTTATTATCAAAACTGATCTAAATCAATAATGTACACACAGTGGTTAATGATGCCAGGCAGCATCTTCAAATGCAATTCCTGACAGTACCGCATCCCTCTGGTCAGCAGTTATTGGGAACACATCTTGAAAAGCACACCGTGGCCCAGCGGCGTGCAGATGCCTGGTGCTCGAGACTAAATTTAATCACCTCCTGCTTGTGACCATTTGGCAGCTCTGGGAAAGTTCTCTCCTGAACCAAATCTCTGAAGCGGAGCTATTAAAATACTAATTAAAGGAAGTACATGGAAGACACGAACACTAGGAGCCTGGGGTAATTGGCTACAAAAAAGACAAGGCTGAAACACGTCACTTTGTCTGCTTCTCCTGATTAGCCTCTAATTCGAATACCAATATTTCACTGCACGCCACGGTGCTGGGGGACAGGTGTGTGCCTCTCTGTCGGTCGAGTGGAGGGCTCTTGAGTGAAAAGGGAAAGAGAGCAATTTTGTTTTATATTTAATTTTCTGACACCCTCAGGATCAACAGGGAAGCCCACACAACCTTTTCCGTGCATCTTGAGAGGACTTATTAAAGATGAAAGGGAACAAGGAAAAGAAAAACCATCTGATAAAACAAATAAGTAATTCTGCACGATAGACATTGCCAAACAGGCCTGTTAGGAAGCAACAGTATTGACTGTTGACGTCCTTATAGCCCGCCTGACAAACTAGCTCAAAACATAATGCATCTGTTTCTCGTCTACTTCTAGCTTCTTTCCTAAATAAGAAATTTACCCAAGAATTCGGCCAGAGTGGGTGAAAAAAAAAAAAAAAAACAATCAAGGGGGGAAGGATGTGTTTGCAGAAGTTGTGATGCGCCTACCACATCTTAGTCAGCTGATCACTGTGCACGCTCCATTTTATTTAATCCAATCAATCACCCAGTGTAGCTGGTATTATTTCATTCTTAATTGAAGAACAATTTGAGATGAGTTAGGTTATGAATCTACCTAGGATATACCATAAAATAGTGAATTGCGATTTTTAAATGTAAGGAAACTGTGAAGCAAATAGAAAGTGTTTTTAGTAAGAGCCAAGAATTCTGAACCAAGAATTTGAGCCAAAGTCTCCTATAGAGAGTGTATACGAATTTCCGTACACTACATGTGACTATGGTGCCCATAATACTAATACCAAATCTCCTTTAAAATTACCTGAGCATTAAAATTAGAGTTTAATATCAATACATATAATTTACCCAAATTTGATCTTCAGTAATGCTTACTTCTCCATAATATATTACATAATATATTTCTGTCACTACAAGAAAGAGCCCAAAGTCAATGTTCTACAGGTGTTCAAACAGTGACACTATCTTTATATAGGAATAAAAATTCATGTCATATTAGTCCAACAAGCTAGTCGAATAATCTTCTAAAAAGATCACATTCATGGCTCCTACTGAGGAGAACAACTAAATGTAAGTAAATATTTGAATATCATTTAAATGTTTAAAGGACCTGTGGATTCGGCTTATGACCAGTATTCATTTTAGAAGTATAATTGAGATTGTCTTTGAGATAATTGCTTCATTTGAGTTTGAAATGAAAAATGTTCTTGAGAGCTGAGGTTTTAACCTAACACACAGTCTTCAGAAGACGAAGGGTGCTGTTCCATGAACACGTCTGAAAAATCACTTATGCGAAAGGAAAGTCCTAGAAGAAGAAGTGAGAAAGTATTGACTTCAGAGCTTTTACAGGGATGAAGGCCAAAGGAATAAGCTTCCAGTAATGGGGCAACTGAAAAGGAAATTTCAAAGAAGGAAAGAAAGAGGGCACTTTAAGTGACTTGGTGCGATTTTCTTTTCCTCTTCCGCTCACCCTGTCTAGCTCCTTTCTGAAAAATATTCACTCGGGTCTGCGTCTGTCTTTGCAGCAGTGAACCATTTTTGAGAAATTGAAAGAACTGTGGAGAAGGCACGTGTGAGTCCACTCGCCAGAGGAGGACGGTGCCGTGACAATGACAGTCTCGAGCACTTACAGAGGAGGCTGCTGGGCAGAACTCTTAGTCACATAAGGACATAGAACTGGCTGATGACACAGAGCCCGAGCTTCAGATGGCAAAGGATCAGAAACAATGCCTGGATTGTATAATTAGAAGCCAAGACATCTGAGAACACTTTGAATAGAGAAACTGAAAAGGAAGAAGGGGTGAGCACAGCTTCCAGGAGGCCTCCCCCCACCGCCTCAGAGTGAGCGTCTCTGCTCATTTGTTTGTGAAGTAATGGCTGCGACCATTGTTTTAGTTCGCATTTAAAGTGGGAGGTTCCCCCCTCCACGCCCCTGGAAAGACTTATCTTTCTACTTCTGCCCTAAATTTCACACAGTGGGACAAATCTTAGTCCAAATAATCTTTAGGTAGTTTTCATGAGAGTAACTCAGTCAAAGGCCAGACAGGGTGGCTCACGCCTGTAATCCTAGCACTCTGGGAAGCCAAAGTAGGTGGATTGCCTGAGCTTAGGGAGTTTAAGGCCAGTCTGAGCCAGAGCAAGACCCCACCTCTAAAAATAGCCAGGCGTGGTGGCAGGCACCTGTAGTCCCAGCTACTCCGGAGGCTGAGGCAAGAGGATTGCTTGAGCCCAAGAGTTTGAGGTTGTTGTGAGCTATGACTCCACAGTATGAATACCTAGGATGACAAAGTGAAACTCTGTCTCAAAAAAAAAAGAAAAAAGAAAGAAAGAAAAGAAAAGCCGTCCGAGGCAGATGCTACCTCCCACGGTCACGCTGAGCCCCATGTATGGCTCCTTCATGCCACTTACTATATTTTGAAACAAACTTGGTGCAAATTGTGGCCGAATGGAGTTTCAGTTTGTGGGACAATGGGCAGTGCCCCACACCAAGCAAAGAGGATAAAGGTTTCTTGCTATTCATTTCCTTGAAGAAAGGTGCCAGTGGGTGATGGACATGTATTATGTCGTATGTGAGAAATGTTTACATCACCACCTCACACCCGGTATTTTGTAAAATCCTCGACTGCAGGAACATCTGTTTTCTGCTTGGTATTTACAACACTTAGTCCAGTGCCTGTTTCATGGCATGCTCCTGATACGTGTGTTTCTTATGTTTACAAATGAATTCATCATTAAAGAAACACCCAAATAATTTTAGTAAGATGCTAGCAGCTGAAATTTTGAATTTTTAAAAATGCATAAGGGGTAACAGTTCATACATAGAATGGAAAGGGCTATTTGAAAAAGAGAAAATTGTGGGTGCCGTGGGGAAGTCGCACTGTAACGGCAGCGAGATGCTGTCTGAAGTTGTAGAAGCAAACGGTGGCAGCAGCCTGGAGCTACTTTGTGCCCCAGAATGTCCCTGTGAAAAAATGGTGCCATGTATGTACAATCACACAGTGAGTAATGGGGCAGAGAGAGGGGGGACGTTAAACTGAACCTGTGAAGACATTGGGTGAACCAGGCAATCCAGATGGCCCTAGTCATAAATGTCCGAAACAACGTGCCTCTGAAAGAGCACAGGACAAGTTGTATCTGACAGGGAGAAGGATGGGTTTGGATCCCTGGACTGGGGCTCTAAATTACCATCTTTGTGGTCTGCAAAGGATCAGGGGCCCTGCTAACGGGCTCTCAAGGCCGATACCATTGCACTTAGTTTCTTAAGCTTAGCGTTTGCAGAGCCTGTGTGATATCAAGCAAGTTATTAAATGATGTTGCAGATTTATCATCATTCTTATTTATGTGGAATGCTATGCTTTGCCAACACTTTCAAATCTATTACCAAGAACCATGCCATTACCAAGGAGCGGCAACTAAAACAAGTAGGAAAATTGAATGGTAAAGCGTGAAACAACCCCCAATATCACAAAAAAATATGGTGGACAGAGCCATCAGCTAGAATGTTTCTCTACAGCATTTTTTGACAATATTGGTGTTTTTCCTCAAGGTGGCATATATATCCAAGAGGCAACAGACAGGATTGAACATCGACACCAGCCCTGGACGTCAGAACACAGTACAGTTCAACTGAACGCTATTGCGGGCGAGGAACGCATTCAAACGGAGTAAAAACATTTTACCAACAAGCATAAAAGCGCACTGACTTTAAATAAACTTTGTGTGTATTTGCAGCCAATTTTACAGATTAAGACTAATTTCCAAAGAGACTTTGCAAAAGGAAAATTATGAAAGCAGGTTAACCAAAAAGGGAGGCAAGGTTAATAAGCAATTATTATTATCAACCATTGCAGCGTTGGCTTGAAATACCTCTGGATAATAGCAATATCCTTGTAGTTAACCTTTCTCTTTTCTGAAACATAAATGTGCTAGTTTCCCGTGGTAACAAATACCACAAATTTAGCAGTTTAAAACAACAACTGTGGGTTAAGAGTCCAAGGCGGGGGGAAGGAATAGCTGCATCTATCTTCTCCTTGGAGTTTCACAAAGTAACAATCAAGGTGTTGACTGGGCAATGCTCTCATCTTGAGGTACAACTGGGAAGGAATATGCACTTCCATGCTTCCTGGGGTTAGGAGCTGAATTTGACTCCCTGCTACTGCAGAACTAAGGGCAGTGCATTCTTTATTTTTATTTACTTACTTATTTATTTTTTTGTAGTTTTTGGCCGGGACTGGGTTTGAACCCACCACCTCCGGTATATGGGGCCAGCACCCTACTCCTTGGGCCACAGGCAACACCCAGAGCTGTGCATTCTTTCAACAACTATGGGACACAGCTCCCGGACACATTAGCATGTACTTCATCAAACCAGCAAGGAATTCTCTGCTGCTAGGAAGTCTCTCAACTCAAGGACGACCCAGATTATCTTTTAAAGTTTTCCCCTGATTAAATCAGGCCCACCTAGGGGAATTTCTTTGATCGACTTGCAATCCGTGGTCTTGAGATCTTAATGACCTGTGTAAAAATCTCTTCACCTTTGCCATGGGCATGACATTCTAGCTCTTCTTTCCATATCAAGTTGGCTAGCAGCAAGTTACAGTTGCCACTCACGCTCAAGGGGGTGGAATTATAGGTTCATAGTTCTACAGAGTCCTCGTTCTCTAGGTTGAGAACTATGGAAATCTGCTCTGTGTTACATCCAACTCAGTAGGTATCAAGCATTGCTGACCGGAGAGAAAAAACCCATGTTGTGTTGGGAGGAAACACCAATCAGCTAAACTGGGTTTATGAAGATATTTTGGAGAACGTTCCCACTAGAAACAATAAGAGGATCTTCAAGCCAGTTCCTGTTGAGGTATTCCATTACTATTTGCTGCTATCGCATTTTATATGTCTGCACAGAGTTTTCAGCCACTCAGCTACAATAGACCTCCCCTCCCCGGGGGCCCCCATGACCTTGCCCCAGGTTGCTGACTTCTGACATCTTCAGAGTTGTAAATATGCAAATGGGAAAGCCATTATACTTTTGGACGAGCAGTAAATATACTATTTTTGAGATAAAATGATTCAAATGTATGTGAGGAATAATATTTATAAGGCCATAAGGTCACCTTTATAATCTTAGGGGAATCAGTCTGTGTAGAAGCAATAATTAGTGGTTTATGTCAGGGAAGAAAAGCTCATAGAAGTTATTGCAAAGGGGAATTTATTCCTTTGGGGTCCACATGTGTCTGTTTATCTTGAAAATGTAATCTGATATACCAGAAATAATTGGGCAAAATGTGTCATCATAAATTTTGGCTACATCTCAGTAATTTTTAAAGCCGAAAAGCTTATTAGCTATAGAAAGTAAAGAAAAGAAAAGCACATTTGAAATGAAAATAACAATAAAATGCCTTTAATGGTCCTGCATTTTTTATTCACAGATAATTCTCCAATAATAAAATCTTGCTTTCTAAATGCCAAAACAAAATATTTTAAAATCTTGATATACAGTGGGACAAAATCTGTATAACTATAAATTTAAGATATATGCTACAATTGCAGTGATGAAGTATTATTTCTTATACGTTTTTTGAATTTAAATATGACAATTATGTTTTCTGTATTAATAAACTTTCAAAAATGAATTTATAATTTCACCTTTTTCCTATTGTTCTCAATATTGAAAAATATATTCTAATATGGTTTATTGTTATTTTAATTGAAGGTTCAATGGAATGGGAGTCCTGGCCGACAGTGTATTTGCCAGGGTCGGAGCCTGGAGAGGAAGAGTGGTGCTCCCGGCCATTTTGAAAAAATTACCACAGTTAGACCCCTCTTTCCTCAACTTGAGAACAAGTATTACTAAAACAACTACAAATGGACAAACATTGTCCTAAGGTAAAACGCAAGATTAACAACCATTACTCAAAACACCGAGGCCTATTAAATCAATTGTGACTTTTCTTTCATTTTAATAGCACTTTTTAAATGCTGTCAGTGCTCCTGGACTTCACGATCAGTTTCTTCACCTCTGCTTGGATATTAAGCAGAGATGAAGAGGAAGAAGCAAGCCCAGGACCTCCAGGGCAGTACCCTGAGCCACTTCTCTGCTCTTCCACTTCAGCTACCCCGCTGCTGCTGAGAACTCACACTCCCTCGACCCTGAAGACTGCTTTTTCTACACTTAACGTTCTACATCAATTCCATTTCTGTTCTTTGTTTTATTTTCACAGAAGCAAAAATGGAGAAAGCTTTTTCATCTAAATAAGAAAAATGGCAAGGGAAAGAGCATGGTTTTGTTGACGACGCTGGTTTCTCAAACATATTCCTACTGTTTCAATAATACCCTTATAGTGGCTTGTCATCATAACAATTAGCTGGACACTTGATTAGACTTCCTTGAAAGCAAACTGGAACCCACCTATCTTGGGAACAGTTTTGTCGTAAGATAGTTAGAAAAGAAGAAAAATGGAAATTGAGAATCCAGACGGTGCCAGCCCCCATTTGAAGATCACTGTTACAGGAAAGTCTACTCCTGACCAAAGTTCACTAGGGGGTTCAAGCTGAGCAAAACTCATTTTAGATAACCACACATGCTGTTTCTACATGACAGATTAATATGTAAGCATCTGGTACTGTGTCCCATTCATGTAGCAGACTCTTAATGCTTCACATATGCAATCCCATATCATATGTCCATATTCTAAGCCAAGTGATATAAGCATTAATACCCTCATTGTAGAGAAAGAGTCACTGAAACTCAGAGAAATTAACTGACTTAGAGTAACAGTTTAGTAAAACATAGAGATTAGACCTCATGCCTACTATTCAAGTTCTTTTCATTTGAATGTGACATTGTTTATTAAAGATAGGAAGAAAAAAAATGTGTTCCAATATCCAAAAGATGAACAAGAAAGATTGTTCAAAATATTTAAATCATACACAACTCTGAATCTCCTAGGGGAAATGTCCTTCTATATCCTTGTGAACATTCCAGCACTTTCTGATAACACACACACACAAAAGTAATTAAAGGTTATTTGTTTTTGTGAAATCCAGTGCAAATGATTAGAGTTGTGACAACACATTTGGATGTCAAACTGCAGTGCCACAAGTCGTATGAAGTCAGGAGAAAAGGGACTTCTGTTAAGAACTTTTCCTCTCACCATCACTATATAGTGATGCCGCCCAAATAAGGGGGCTCAGTTTAACAACTGAGCTTACGGAAATATAATATGAACCTAAATTGCTGCTTTCACATTGAATAAAATTGAAAGAACATATGGGTAAGTCTTGAGATACATGTGTAAGTCTTGACACAAATTATTGCTATACTAAGAAATTTTAGAAAATCCATACCTCATCAGTTAGACAAAGGAGACCTGGAGAATGTTTACATTTGATGATATGAGAACGCAAGAATCGAAGACATGTTACAGGTAGAAGAATTTAAATTATTAAAATTAAAATTCATAAGGGGTCATATCTCATTACCTGTCCTATAAATAAGCAAGAAGCTTCCTGATATCTTCACAGGTTCTTAATAAGCTGTTCAAAAGAAGTTTTTCTTTTGTGTTCATTTAATGTTAAATATGAATTTTGTAGAATTCAATCCTTGATTAAAAACCTCACAGAGCATTATACATTTCACTTAATCTACAAGGTAATTTGTAGTAAATAATGAGATTTTCTCATTTTACTGTGTAGAACAGGTCCGTCAGGCAACAAGAAGAGTTAAAATGCTAAAGCCCCAACTTTATCAAGGACTAGTGTTTTGTATTTGTTTTATTTCTGAATATTATGGGGGCACATGTTTTGGTTACATCAGCTGTTCCCCTACAGTTTGAGTCAAAGTTGTAAGGGTGCTCCTTGCTCGGATGGTGCATGCGTGGTGACCATTAAGTGGGAATTTTCCCCTCCACTCCTACCCCCTCCTACCTGCTCGCTTTCTGTTGAGTTTACTACCAAATGTGCACAGGGGTGTTGATTAATTCCAATTTAATAATGAGTATATGTGGCATTTGCTTTTCCATTCTTGTGAAACTTCACTTAGAAAAATGATCTCCACTTCAAACCTGGTTGTTTACAAAGGATACTAGATGACCATTTTTTATGGCTGTGTAGTACTCCGTGTGTGTGTGTGTGTGTGTGTGTGTGTGTGTACACATACCACATTTTATTAATCCATGAATGTAGTGAGGGGGACTTGAGTTGGTTCCACATCTTTATAATTGTGTGTTGTGTTGCAATAAAAATTTGAGTACTTGTGTCCTTTTGGTAAAATGACTTTTGTCCTTTGGGTAAATATCCAATAGTGTGACATCTTTATAATTGTGTTTTGTGTTACAATAAACAAAATGACTTCTTGTCCTTTGGGTAAATATCCAATAGTGTGATTGCTGGATATAATGGTAGGTGTACTTTTAGTTCTTTGAGTTCTCATCATAGACTTTCCATAGAGTTTGTATTAGTTTACAGTCCCACCAATAGTGTAGAAGTGTTCCTTTCTCTCTGCATCTACACCAGCATCTGTAGTTTTTGGATTTTTTTCTTTATAAAAGCCTTTTTCACTGGAGTTAGGTGATATTTCACTGTGGCTTTGATTTGCATTTCCGTGATGATTAGAAATATTGAGCATTTTTCTTATGTTTGTTGGCCAATGGTCTACCTTCTTTAGAAAAGCTTTCTTCTCAAGGTGGTTTTGATTTGCATTTCTCTGATGATTAAGGATAATGAGCATTTCTTCATGTATCTGAAGGCCGTGCACTCTTGAAAGCATCGGCCTGGGCAAATACTTCATGAGGAGGACCCCCAAAGGAATGGAAGCAGCATCAAAAATACATACTGGGATCTGATGAAACTAAAAAGCTTCTGCACTGCCAAGAACACAGTAAATATCGCTAGCAGACAACCCTCAGAATGGTGCCTGCTTCTAATTCTAGCCTAGCCTGCAAGCATTCTTTGTTGACTATGGTTTTTCTGGAGGAGAGATATTCTCTGTCTCTGCCCTGGAGCTTCAGTAGGCCCTGTAGGTTTAATAGACATAGCTGTCTGTCAGTGGTACCTACATTTGAGGTCCTCCTCATGAGGCTCCAAGGCCCCATGTAAATCAGCAATGTGCCCAGACAGCTACTTAAATGTCCCTGAGTACCCTGTCACACTGAAGACATGTGTCTGCCTAGGGCAAATAGAGGACTTTGGAGGAAGCTGCATAATTCAAAAGATACACATCCAACCAAATCCAAGCTCTTACCTAGCTCAGATACCTGCCAATATCTTTTTAACAAGATGTGCGTGACAGAGATGAGGGGAGGAATGGAGTCTTTTCATGAATCAGAAGTGTTAAAATTGAGCTTTCTAAAACTCCTGGTAATTACAGAGTATATGAAATTACATAATTCTAAAGTTGGGATCTAGGTTTCATAATGAATCAGTGACAGTGTCAAGAATAGAAACTTTGCTCCCTGGGAAGTTTTTTGGATGCAAAGAGATGCAGCAACCCTGCAGCGGTGAGATCCTAATGAAGTGGAGAAAACCCTCTCCGGGGAGGAAGAAACCATGCCTTGTGATTAAAAAAACGACGGCAACACTTGGCAGCCATCGTTTTCCCCTCTTACTTTTCAGCTTTTATCAAGTCCCACATGACAATAAGACATGTTCTCCTTTACGAAAAGAAAATGAGAGACTGAACTGGTGAATAATCCCTATGCCAAGTACTGGAGCAATCATAAACAGAAAGTTCATGGCAATTCACAGGTAAAGTAAAATAAAGTAAAGTAAAGACGTTTCGTCTAATCACAGGTCCTGACAAGCTCTAACCAAGCCAAGCCAAGAAGACAAAAATCCTGACAAAAGAAGTGATTAGTAATATATGGGACTTGGTAGAAAAGCTATCAAATTGGAACAATATGTTTTGCATTTTAAAAATCTTGCTTATTTTTCTATATAATGTATGATAAGACATTGAATCAAATTTTTCTTTTCTCAGGGTTTCAGCTAAAGCCCCAAGCTCAGGTCAATAGGTGGTACCTTACATGGTATAAAGAGAACTAGGCCCCCAGAGCTTAAATGGGTGGCCAAAGGGATCCCCCAGCTCTCACCATCACCATCCCGTGAGCAGAAGGCTAGAGCTTCCAGCTGAGGATGGGTGGGCAGAGAAGGAAGCCTCTGAGAGCGCCACATATGGAGATGGGGACCACTATAAGAGGCAGACTAGTGTCTCAGTTTTGACTTGGCTTAGTGAGTCGCCCAATGTGGTGGGGCCAGGACGGACCACCATGAGGCAGCTCGTGAGAGAGGCTGAACAGCAGCCCTGGGAGGTGGGGGATGCTGAAGGCAGAGGTGGGCTGGAGCAGGCAGTGAAGGTGGGAGGAAGGAGCGCTGCTGTATGGCAGAGCCCCCTCCCACTCTCCATGATGGCTGGGCTGGCGGAGAGTCTTCACAGCCAGAGGATACCACAGACAGTAGCTGAATCTGAGTCACGTGAGGGTGTGGTACCCATGAAGAGGCCTGTTCCTGGCCTTCCAAAAACCTTGCTGTTGCATCGGTGATACAGCCAGCTTTGGGACACTTGCCTGGTCAGGGCATCTGCAGTCAGGTGGAAACTATAGACAGCATAATCTAAATTAAAAAAGGCTTTGGCCCCTTGGCCCCTTGTATTATAATAATTTCCAAGGGCAGCTGCAAATTACTATAAACTTAGTGGCTTACAGAAATTTGTTCTCTCACAGTTCTGGAGGCCAGAAGTTCAAAGTCAGGGTGTCAGCAGGGCTGCTCTCCCTGTAAAAGCTCTAGGGAATAATCTGCTCCTTGCCTCTCCCAGCTTCTGACAACCCCAGGCGTTCCCTGGGGCTGCATCTCTCCAGGCAGTCTCCAGGGTCGCCCTGCCTCTTTCTCTTCTCTGTGGCTCTCTTCTGTGTGTTTCTTATAACAGTGAGTCATTGGATTTAGGACCCACCCAGATAATCCAGGACAATTTCAACTCAAGATAACTATAACTTAATTAGGTCTGCAAAGAACCATTTTTCCAAATAAATTCACAATCACAGGCTCTGGGGATTACAATGTGGGCATATCTTTTTAAAGGCTACAATTCAATACACTACATTCCTTGTCCCTCTCTCCTCCCCCAACCAGGTAGGGACCAGAATTAGCAGGAAGGCAAAGAGGAAGGAAACCACAGACTGTGCCCCTCCCAGCCACCCACCCACAGAGTCCCCGCTCCCCATGAAAATAGGCCCAAGCTTGGGAGGAGAATCTCTGAAATGAATGTGAGTTTGAAACTTCACATTTTACTCACTAAACTTTCATTACCTCAAAGTAGCTTGAAAGTTTTGAGATCTGCCCAAGAGTTTCTAAAAGGTCATAAAGAGGAGACCTCTCACACATGACTGAAGACAGTGCTGGGGAAAGATAAGACGGGCATTTCCTGTTGTATTCCACTGAGTTCATCACGGTCAATAAACTGGTTACATTAATATTATTCAACACTTTATGCTTTTCTAATACAGGAGCTCTGGTTTGTTTGCTTTTAATAAGAAAAACACAATTTAGAGATGAAGCATGCTAATATGGCTTCACAGTGAACATCATATGAGGATAGGACAAATAGCTATTAGGGACAAATACTCATGGAAATTGAACCCACAAAACTATGTGAAATGTTGATCATGGAAGCAGGAAGAGTGCCAGTAAGCAACTCTTTTAACAGCAGATGCTCTTGTCCACCTGGCTGGGCCTCAATCTCAGATACGGACTGATAAGGAAAGTATAATGGGACTATTACCTACCCCAATCAACCAAAATTCTAGTAATGCAGCCTCATATCATTCGAGATTGGTAACAGCTGTCACACTGCTGGCTGCATGGAAACCCAAACATCAGATGGATGGCAAAAGAATCGGCTATGTACTTGAACAACTGATTCTGTTGAGATTACAGACAATTTCAAACCTAAGTACCTCTTTTCCTTCACAGATTTTAGCTGAGATTTGTTTCAGCTCATATTTTCAGCTTGTTGCAAGCTTTATAATGTTGGCTTTCCTGTTCGGTGTGTTAGTTCTTGCTTTTTGTTCTGCATTGTGCACACATTTGACAAACTGGCCTTCTGGGGCTGTATTATCAGGTACTTGGGGGACAAATCAGGCTCAAAGGCAGAGGTATATGGTGAGCCAGTGGAGGCTGTTGATGGGGTTCTCAGTAGGCTAAAATATCAACACATAGAGACGCCCTCAATGAGTGATGTCTGCAGCAACGGATCTTTAAAGAAATAGAAACACTAACAAAATAGCTAGCATGAAAGCCAGTAAGAAAAGAATTATATTCTGCATTCTATCCAAGCTTTTCTTTCCCCCAATAGTAGTTACAGGTCTACATCTTCAATTCAACAGCTTTCAATCATTGCAAGGCAAAAATAAAAGAATGGATTAATCCATTTCCAACAAGATGTGAATCACCAGACATCCATTTAAAAAAATCAGACATCTCTGATTTTTGATACAATAACCCATTCTCCTTTTCTTTGCCCTACATGATAGTTGAGCATATAGTGGAAGGGGGTTGCAGGGCAGAGAGAATTTAATAAAAGGAACAACTGGCAAGAGAAGTGGGTAATACATGAAGTTCAGAGCTGAAGCAACTCTGAGCACAGGCTTCTGGTTGTGGTTAACGGACCAAACGCCATCTCTCTGAGTGAGAATTTCAGCCAAAATAAAAAATGCTAACCAATGAGATGACACACTTAAACTACAAAGCCAGTGTTCTGTAATGCTGCCTCACTTTTCCGTTGTGTAGAAGCGTCACTCCAGCAGGCTTGGGTCATCTAGTAATCATTAGGAAGAAAGCAGATGCTCTTGTCTAATTTGGAGGTGTTGGGGTTTAGCTCCATCAACACTGTATCATCACACCAGGGCTTTAAGAAGGATGACTGAATACAGGAAACACAGATTTGGATCAAGTTTTCCTAAGCATATGTCTTGTGCTTAGGCCACATTCAATAGTCCGTGACACCAGTATTGTTACTGGTGGACCATTTTGCAGATGTATGGAACCTCTGGAGGTCTCTGCCCTGGACATCCTGGCAGTGCCTGAGATCCTGACCACACAACCTCTTCTAGGCAACCATGGTCTCTTGGGGAGCCCAAAGCCAATTTGATCATAACCCTGACTGTCTTGTAGGGTCAGACATGGTGAGTCTCAACATGCAAAATCACCCAAATGGTAAAATCGGTAAAGTGAAAAGGATGAGTATATACTGCCTCTTAACTCTAAAACTTTGGTTGCCACAATGGAAGGCAATACAGGTTTTCTATGCTGAAAAATCATGGAGAAAACTGATTTTTAGGATACTTTCTCAAGCATTTTAGGATTTTTAGGAAGAAAACCTGAAACAAAGCTTAGGAAGAAAAATGGAAACAAAATCTCAGAATTGAATATATTTAACCTAAGCTTATCTATTATGATGGGATTCCCATTAGAAAGCTTGTTTATTTCTTGGAGCAAATAAAAACAACACTGGTCTGAAGACAGAGTGTGCAATAGCCAACAAATATGTCTATATACATATATGTCTGTGTATAAATGTGTGTCTAATACATGTGTATAAATAAACATGTAAAAAAGGTATTTAAGGAGATAACATTTTATTTTATTTTATTTCTTTTTATTGTTTTTTCCATAAATATAACTGTTATAAGTGGTATCCCAATGTTGTTGCTGCCTTAGAAATAGGCAGAAGATACAGAACAAGAAATACAATATAGGTTGAGTAACCCTTAGGTAAACTGCTTGAGAACAGGAGTATTTTAGATTACAGGTTTTTTCCAGATTTTGAAATTTTGGCACTATCCTTACCAGTTGGGCACCCCAAAGCTGAAAATCTGAACTCTGAAATGCTCCAATGAGCATTTCCTTTCAGCATGCCAGTGCTCAAAAAGTTTGCAATTTAGGCTCGGTACCTGTGGCTCAACGGGCTAAGGCGCCAGCCACGTACACCTGAGCTGGCGGGTTCGAATCCAACCAGGGCCCACCAAACAACAATTGTGGCTGCAACCAAAAAAAATGGCCGGGCATTGTGGTGGGCGCCTGTAGTCCCAGCTACTTGGGAGGCGGAGGCAGGAGACTCACTTAAGCCCAGGAATTGGAGGTTGCTGTGAGCTGTGATGCCACAGCACTCTATCCAGGGTGACAGCTTGAGGCTCGGTCTCAAAAAAAAAAAAAAAAAAAGTCATTTAAAAAGTTTGCAATTTAGAGCATTTTCCAATTTCAAATTTTTAAACTTGGGATGTTCAATAGTTCTACTCCTTTGCATGTTTTGGTATTAACAAATTTGTAGTTATTTTTCAAGATGTCGGCAATTTAGGTTCATCAAGAAAGAGTATGTTGAAAATTAATCCCATCTGACACTGAGAAAGTGCTGCTCTGGGTTCCCCAAGATGGGCTCTCACCTTCCGCCTCCTTTGCTTTTTTTCAAGGAGTCACCTTCTCCTGGAGCACACATCACTCACTGATATCTAAGTCATGAACATTCTCGAAGATTTAATTCATATGCCACGTTACCCTCCAAGCTTTGTTTAGTATGTCTTTTTACCTCTCAGAACTCCCATATCACTCACAGCTGTGCTTCAGTTGAATGAGTTCCCAAATCTTGACACACCCCTCAACCTCTTTGCCTTCTATGAATTCCATGTTTCAGAAAAGTACTTTACCCAAGTATACAGCATTTATGAAGAAAAGATTCATTCATTGAATAATCAGTGCTTTTTGTTTGGGCAATTATTGTGTAACTATCAACAATGTCATTTTTATTTAGTATTATGATTGCATAATCACACAAGTCCCTGTCATGGATGTGGCACTAATTATAATAATGAGGGAAACGTTAAGTCATCAGTTAGTGGCCTAGCTCCAACTGTCATGCTATGCTTCTGTCCAAGGTCATGCCTGTTCTGGACATGTCCTTTGGAGTACCGAAGCCACCAAATGTCTGTAAAAATTATCTCACCCACTGAGTGCATCCTGGAATTTCCAACGATGTCATTGACAAGCAAGCAAACTACTGATGAGCATGAGCTAAGCAATGTTAACACAAAGTTAGTATTATTTTGGCCTAAAGAAACTTGACCTTTTATATTAGCTAGGGTGACAAGCTCTCAGTTTCTATGAAGCAGAAACAACCTTTGAATCCAAAGCTTTACTCTCTAAAACCTCTAAGATTCTGGAGAGGCCAAGGTAAGAATGAAGAGCCTCTATTCTAAGCCTCCCTGATTCTTTTCACTAAATCTTAACTGGGTTCAACACTGTTGTAACTTTAAAGATCTGGTTTCAGAAAACATTGCTTGTAGGGGACTGTCCAAAATGTTAAATAGTAACTGTTAAAGGGAAACTTAAAGAATCAACTTTAGTGTCCAAACTTTCCACGCATTCACTTGACTGAGTTTGGAAAGAACACTTCTTTAGTCTCATAGAAACAACTATTAAGGAGGGAATTCTAAGAGTAATAATTTATTGCAGTCCTACTCTGTGCCAGGCACTGAGTTAGGCACTTTGCATTCACTATCTCTAGTCCTCCAACAGCTTTGCATAGTGGGTCTTATCATCTATTTAACACATATGGGTTTTTATTTTTGTACAATAAATTTTTTCTCTTTAAACCTGGGGCCCTTCCTCTGTTTATACTCAATTTTGACACTGGCTATCCACAGTATAAGGTTATTACAGCAGAAATTAAAGTAGTATTGAGAGAATGTGGTTCTTGTCTATAGAGACTAAACAATGGACTTGGGAGAGCACTTTCAAAGTAATTCTGACCACAACAGAAAAGGTACAAATTCTTGGGCTAGTGGACTTAGAAGAAAGTCAGAAAGAACAGGTATTCCCAATTTCATCTTTTTAAAAAAGAACTTCCTTGTTTCTAGTTCACTAGAAAACATTTGGGGCCCCACTGGGAAAACCTGGAATATCTCCTAGTGTCTCTCCTCCTTATAAGGCCCTGAACTCTGATTTATGCTTCCAACAAGTGAAATACTTGGAAAAGCTTATCTAGTCATCTCAGTCCTCTGTAGGCATCTTTCTGTTTAGGGCCATTTAGGATGTGACAGACACCTCATGGCCTCACTTCTCTGTACCTTTCTTCCCTCACAGTTCTTGGTCCTTCAAGTAAGGCTCACCTTAGCGTCAGTTCAGGCTGCAGTAACAAAAGGTCACAGAGAGGGTGGCTGAAACAACAAACATTGATTTCTTCCAGTTCTGGAGACTGAGAGTCTGAGATCAGGGTGCCAGCATGATTTGGTTTGGTGAGGGCCCTTTTCCTCACTAAAGCCACCTCCTCATTGGACCTCACATGGTGAAGAAAAAGAGAGAGGAGTAAGCTGGGTATGTGGCAGGCACCTGCAGTCCCAGCCTTGGGAGGCTGAGGCAGGAGGATCACTTGAGTCCAGGAGTTTGAAGGTGCTGTGAGCGAGGCTGATGCCATGGCACTCTAGCCTGGACAACAGAGTGAGACTCTGTTTAAAAAAAAATTATTTAATTCATTAAATAAAATGTAGCAATATTTAAAATTTTAATAGATGCTGCCCCGTTACTTTCCCCAAAGTCATGGCGTTTTACACTCTAACAAATAATACACAAAAATGCCCCACAAAGCTTTGATGCTATCAATTTCACCATTGTTAATCAAGTGGGAAACAATACTTCATTATTATTTTAATTTTTATAATTATTTTATAGTTATTTCCTTAATAATTTATACTCATCCTTTTTATCGTAGGCCTAGTCATCTCTTTTCTACTCCATGATAATTCTAATAGCTAATATTTATGAGTGTTAATATTGCCCAATCCTATACCTTAAAAATGCTTTAAAAATATTATCTCATGATTTAATAAAGAATTAAAAAAATTATCACATACAATCTTTATGAAAACTGCATGTTACTAGTGAGCTCACTGGAATGTCTAAAACAAACAAACAACAACAACAACAAAAACCGGCTGACAACATCCAGTGTGAGTGAAGAAGTGGAATGACTGAAAGTCACACATCATTAGTGGGAATACAAAATGGTACCACCACTTTAGAAAACAGTGTGACAGTTCCTCAGAAACATACACTTACCACATGATCCAGCAACCCCATTCCTCAGTATTTATTCATGATAAAGAATAAAACATATCCAAAACTATATTTATTTAAATGTTCATAGCATATTTATTCATAACGATCAGATAGCCAAAAATTGAAAAGAAGTTGATTTCAGCGTTACTCCTTTTGTTACTAAAAGCTTTGTGCTTTACAGGTTTCTCCCATTTTGTTTGGTATGTAAGGATTTGTGGCAGTTATATTTTCTTTCTATCATTCAGAATATCTGTTGTATATTATTTGAAACTTTTGCTCTGAATTCCATTTCTTCTAGTATTAATTTGGTGTCCTTACTGTTGTTTGGTCTTTACATGTCTCATACATATTTCAACGTTTCTTACCTTTTTATGAGTAAAGATGTCTTTGTACTGCCTTAATACGCACAGGATTTTTAGATTATAAGGTTTTGGTCTAAATTTGGACTGTTCTACCAGCTACTAGATGTTGCAAATGAGAAATTATTCTACCAGGTACTAGATGTTGCAAATGAGAAAGTCAACACCAGTCTAGCTCTCTTTTACAATTCACTTTTAGAAGTTGTAGTCCACTTATACTTCCTCATAAAACATAACAGGATTTTGTTATTGGCATGCAGAATTTTATTTAAAAATAGACCTATCAATGAATATATAATGAAATTCTTATTTCTATTATGACTTCTACTATTAATATTTCAATAATTTAACAACTGGTCCAAATAACTGGTATGACACAGTAGGTAATGGTGTCATAGTCTGGAGAGATGAAAAATGGAATTACTATCTGAAGATATTATGGGAACCCTTGTGGATAGGTTGAGAGTTGAGCTCATCTGGAGGAGACTTCAGTAAACAGAGTAGAGTAGGCAGGAGATTCCAGTCAGAAAGTTAAGCATGAACAGAACAACAGTCAAGTCTAAATAGTGAAGAGCATTTAGAAAATGGAAAGTAGGCCATTGGAGTTAAATTAAAGAATAGGGAGAAATAAGATTTGAGAAATTCTGGGAGCAAAGGACCAGGAGTAGCTAGCAGGAGAGTATGAAGCTAATTCTTTCCACAGAGGGAAGTCTGGGAAGGTTTGTGGGAGTGAAGTGGAAAGAGAAATGGATTGAAACCATTTCTTTTAGCCAGAAGAGATACAGTGAAGCTGTTAGCATGACAATGGCAATGGGATCACAGGATCAAAAATGTGCAGACTCCTGCAAGAGTGATTTCAGACAAAACATTCAGATGTGGAAAATGAGAAAGAGTGAAAAATTGAAAATAGAATTGAATTTTTAGTCCTGAGAGGATGATGGTCCATGATGCTTGTTTCTAGATACAGGCTAGCATTTGTGTTTTCAGTAAAGGATAGTCCTAGAACCTCGCCGAAAGAACTATGTAAATACTCTGAGTATTACCATGTACGTCAAAGAATAGAATTTGGGGTACAAGCTTCAGAGCTGCCATCGGGTTCTAACAACTTTCTGCTCATACCAGACGTTTGAGTCAGGATCTTTAAGACATCTATCAATTAGGAGTCAGACAGTGATGTAAGCAGATTGCTGATTCAAGAATGAACTGAAGAAGGTTATTTAATTGTGGTTATTTAAATGGAGCCCCTTTGTATGGAATAACATTCATATTTAAATTTTTTTATTTTAGAATAGCTTTACATTCACAGCATAGTTCAGAGATTTCCCATATATTCCTCACCCAACTTTTTAGAGAACCCTTGTACATTTGTCAAAACTAAGAAAGTATAACATGAGTACTATGTTAACTAACCTACAGACTGTGTTCAAATTTCACTAATCTTTCCCAACACAACCAAACCCTAGTGAAAAGTTTTGACTGAGCTCAATGGAAAACTTGAGAATGGTCTTTCTTCATTGGGATGATATATTCATTTTTTTCCCTTTTATTAAGTCAAATACACATAGACCATGAATACATTTATGCATTTGTGGGGTACAATGTGTTGATTTTTTTATACAATTTGGAGTGCTTACTTCAAACTAATTAATACAGCTTTCACCTCATTTACTTGATTATTGTTTTAAGACATATATGTTCTATACTTGATAGATTTGACTTGTACCCTTGCAATATGCTCCATAGGTGTGGTCCCACTGTTTACCCTCCCTCTATCCAACTCTCCTCCTCCTCTCCCTTTCCCCTCTGTTTCTCTCCTTCATCCTGGGCTATAGCTGTGATCTATCTTTCATAAGAAAGTGTGAGTAAATATAAATTGTTTTCATAAAAACAATTTTCATAAAAGTATGAGTACATTGTATACTTTTTCTTCCATTCTTGAGACACTTTACTAAGAAGAATATGTTCCAGCTCCATCCATGTAAACATAAAAGTGGTAAAGTCTCCATCTTTTTTTAAAGCTGCATAGTATTCCATGGTATACATATACCACAATTTGTTAATCCATTCATGGGTTGATGGACACTTGGGCTTCTTCCATGACTTGGCTATTATGAATTGAGCTGCAATGAATAATCTGGTGCAAAAATCTTTGTTGTGAAGTGATTTTTGGTCTTTTGGATATACTAGTAGAGGAATTGCAGGTTCAAACAGCAGGTCTATTTTTAGATCCCTGAGTGTTCTCCAAACTTCTTTCCAAAAGGAACATATTAGCTTGCATTCCCACCAGCAGTGCAGAAGTGTTCCCTTTTGTCCACATCCATGCCAACATCTATAGTTTTGGGATTTTTTTATGTGGGCTACTCTTACTGGAGTTAGATGCTATCTCCAAGTGGTTTTGATTTGCATTTCTCTGATGATTAAAGATGATAAGCATTTTTTCATGCATCTGTAGGCCATGTGCCTGTCTTCTGCAGAGAAGCTTCTGTTCAAGTCTCTTGCCCACAATGAAATGGGATCACTTGTTCTTTTCTTATTCATAAGTTTGAGTTCTCGGTGGATTCTGGTTATCAGACCCTTGTCAGAAATATAACCTGCAAATATCCTCTCCCTTCCTGAGGGCTGTCTACTTGCTTTACTTACTGTGTTCTTGGCTTTTTAGTTTGATCAGATCCCAGTAACGTATTTTTGGTATTGCTTCAATTACCTGGGACTGGGGGAAAGTGGGGAGGGTCTTCCTCATGAAGTTTTCTCCCAGGCCAATTTCTTCGAGTGTTTCCCCTGCACTCTCTCCAAGAATCTTTATAGTTTCACACCTTAAGTTTAAGTCTTTTATCCAGTGAGAGTCAATTTTTGTTAGAGGTGAAAGGTGTGGGTCCAGTTTTAGTCTTTTACAGCAGTTCACCCAGCACCATTTGTTAAATAGTGAGTCTTTCCCCCAATTTATATTTTTGATAGGCTTATCAAAGATCAAATGACAATAAGTGTCTGGATTCATCTCTTGGTTCTCAATTCTGATCCATACATCTACCTCTCTATTTTTGTGCCAGTACCATGCTGTTTTGATCACTATAGATTTATAGTATAGTGTGAAGTCCGGTAGTGCGATTCCCCCTGATTTGTTTTTCTTTCTGAGTAATGTCTTGGCTATTCGAGGTTTTTTTCTGTTTCCATATAAAATTAAGTACTAGTTTTTCTGGATGTTTAAAGAATGACAGAGGTGCTTTACTAGGGATTGCATAAAATCTGTAGATTGCTTTGGGTAGTATGGACATTTTAACAATGTTGATTCTTCCCAGCCCTGAGCTAGGTAGTTTTTTCCATTTGTTAACATCTTCAGCTATTTCTTTTCTCAGAGTTTCATAGTTCTCTTTATAGAGATCTTTCACCTCCTTTGTTAGGTACACTCCTAGATATTTCATTTTCTTTGGCACTACTGTAAAAGGAATAGAGTCCTTGACTGTTTTTTCAGCTTGACTATTGTTGGTATATATAAATGCTACTGATTTGTGAGTATTGATTTTGTA